>JAHBCN010009958.1:0-33332 GCA_019359885.1 Listronotus oregonensis | reverse complement strand
AAGCTGATATGAACTGCTTGGCCATTCCATAAGATATACCGATGACCGGCTCCGGCCCTGTGAATTTTGTTTCCGTTCCCCTTTTGGCAAGGAGGTCTGCGGATTCATTACCCTCTAGGGGTGTGTCCAGGTATCCACAGAAATGTAACCTTATTGTTTTGACCCAGTTTGGTCAGCGCATCCTTGCAATTCCAGACGATTTTCGAGTTTCACCGGCAGGATTCAAGAGCCTTAAGAGTTGCTTGATTTCTATGGCCGCCGTTGGTGTCGAGCGCAGCGCGCCCGTGATCATTAGGCAGGCCTGTCTTTGTAGGCTAGATAGCTTTGCTTGGGTCAGCCGCTGCTGCCCCTTGCGCCACCATGCCACGCCATGACTGTCACGTATAGCCAGTACATCTGTTTTGGTTGCATGCTCCGGTTGCCACAGATTCTGCGGCATGTCCAGAAAGATAGGGTCGCCTTACGGGTGACTTTTTCTAGATGCGAATTTCAGCTAAGAGTGCTATCTAGGATCAACCCCAGATATTTTGCTTTTTTCGCAAATGGTATTGTTTCACCTTGCAGAGTTGGTGATATAAAAATATATTAAACTTATAAATTTATGATTGTAAGACACAATAAATAGAAATAATAAAATGTCCCATTTTAAAGACCCTTGGGGTTGTCTATAGGATAACATATTTAAAAAATTATGAAGATCGAGCAATCAAAACTTTTAAGATCAAATGCAAGTAAAAATTATGTGGGTTTTTTGGGATACCACACTCTATGGTTATGAAAAAAATGTTTAATTTAAGTGTTGTTTCTCTGGACCTGAAAAACAACATATTTTGATTAAAAATCTATGTTAGGTGTGTTTTTTTTAAAAAATTTTAATAGGCAGATGTTTTAAAATTTTTTTTTTTTGGGTTTCCCGAAATTCAATTTGATTAAGGAAAAAATTTTGGGAAATTTAAAATAGAAGATTCAAAATGGAGGATTTCGGCATTTATAAACTTATTTTCCTCAGATTCAAGTTATAAGGGTTCTCGAGGATGCTAGGTCAAAATTTGGAAATTAATGATCTTAGGCCAAAATTTGAAAATTTAAAACAGCGAATTGAAAAGGGCGGATTTTGGCATTTAAAAACCCAAAATTTTTTTTCAAATCGAATCTTTTTAAAGGGAGTCATCGATTTCGGATCATTTTAAAATTATATAACGAATCCGGATCACGGATTCTATTTTTAAAAATTAATCAATTCTAGCCTTTAAATCCTTAAAAAGGAATCAATTCCTGGATTCGATTCCAAAAGGATTTGATTCCTACCCAGCTCTGGGGTTAAAGAACTAAAAGGCATTATTTAAATGACTTAACTAGCAATTTACGATCTTGAATCCACAATAAATATGCAGCCGCCTTTACACATCATCAAAACATATTTTATTTCATTAGCGCAACACACTTATCCGAATTTTTCTTGAATAAATTATTAACCAACTCCAACCGATCTACATTCGATTTAATTCCCAAAATTTACGTGTCAAAATCTTTTTCATTGTTTGAGTTAAATCTCCGACCAGTTCTTTCAAAAAACTATACACTAATTTTTAATTTAGGTTTAAGATCTAATCGGCCATCTTACACTATGGGTATCTAGTTAAAAAAAATATCAAAGAATTCTTTAATGGGCATCTTTGTTTCCCCAGGGGTAATTGTTAAATCTCGCTTTTAATTTTATTTTTTTTTTTAAGGTTCCCTTTTTTAAAACAACCATCGAATTTTAACCTTTTTAGGGCGTGCAAATTAAATAAAACAAAACGAAAAATTTTTTTTTCCTGCAAAATGTTAAGAAATATTCTAGAAAATGATTAAATTGAAACAGTAATATACATTAAAAAAACCAATCTTTGTTTATTTTTTCAAAAGGTTTTTTATTAACAAAAGGTTTTTTATTTGTTTTTACTCAAATAATTAATTTTCTTTTGCAAAAAAATTAAAATGGAAAAAATTTTAAAACTGTAAAAATAAAAATGCCTAAAAATGGAACGTCTGAAATCTTTAAAAAGTTTTATAAAATTTTAAAACCTGGCGAAATTCCCCGGATTTAATTTTTTTTCCAATTTAAACCCTTTTTTTTCGGGAAAGGAAAAACCTGTTTTGATTTCAGTTTTAAATTCGCTTTTTTTGTTTATTTTTTTAAAGTTTTTTTTCTAACGATAAAGTTTTTTCAAATTATAATTTAAAATAATTTTTTAATATGTTGTACCTACAAATACCTGCATTCCAGTAACACCTGGAATATTGAACATTGTCAATAATTTTAAAATTTTTAAAAATGGATCATTTGACTGAAACCCAAAGAATCGAAATTTTAAGATACTGGTTTTTGGGGACAGAATGAAAAACACAACAAAAAAGTTTGTAATATTTTTAATGACAAAACTGACAGAAATCCGTTAACAGGATTTTTTTTCTTAACCCAAATTTTTAAAAATTGTGAATCTGAAACAAAAGATGCAGCACACTCTGGCCGACCAAAAGTTTAACAGATGGTGATAAGGTCCTGAACGTTTTGTTTGAGGAACTCCCCACCTTTCTACCTTGGGAGAAGAAAATCACATTTCCCATAAGTAACCCCTGCTAAAAAAAGTTTTCCCCCAAAAAAAGACTGGTTTTAAAACTCAGAAGCGACTATGGGACGCTTCAATTTTTAAAATTTGAACGTTCAACCCAATCCGGATTTTGCCCCGGGGTAGTCTTCTTACAAAATTTTTTTTGTTTATTGGAAAATAATTTATTATTGGGCCAGAAAAACCCTCACTAAAACGCAAAAAATCAGCCCAGTTTCCCAAAGGTAAATTTTTAAGCTGGTCTAGGTTTTAAGAAAATTGGCCATTTTTTACGGAAAGACGTTAAATGAAAAGATACCTGCAGCTTTTAAAAAAAACGTTTCCCCGGCTCTTGTGCGACTAGTTTCAAAAAATCAAGTTTTTAATTTAATTATTTTATACAACTCGCCTACAGCTCGTCCGACAAACTTTCCTTAGTAAAAAAGTAATACTTTATTTTTTATTATTTTAAATGATATTTTGGCAATAATCAAGCAAATGAAAATATGGTTTCACAGGTTGAGTCCCCCTCCTAGGGTTTAATGGCAGTATCTAAATAATGTTTTTTGGAAAACCCATTGGACCTAGGGGCACAATCGAGTGGCGGGTCTCCGGATTTTTGCCCCTCAAATTATTTCTTGTGGGGCCCCCTTTAAAAATGTTGTTTTCAAAAAAGCCCACTGCCTTGATGTTTTTAAATTTAAAGGGGAAGCCGCAGAATGGTAGGAAAGAATTGGAAAAGACACCCTTTCTAAATGTTTTTCTGTTTTCGAAATTTAAATTATTGCCAGGAAGAAATGGGCAACATTTAAATCTGATTTAATTTTGTTTTGTTTATTGTTGTTAAGTTATTGCCTCCTGTATTGTTTATTCTTGTACGAGTATTTGTAGGTAAAATACATTAAGTATTATTTTAATCTTAATTTTTCATGAACTGTTATCGTTAGAAAAAATACTTTATACAAAAAGTATACACAATTTTAGGCAGAACTCAAAAACTAAATCAAATACAGGTGTCCTGTTTAAAAAAAACGAAGTTCCATTCGATTTTAGAACAACGGTAAACTTGGCAACGACGCGGAGCTCACCATTCGATCCGACGTAGTTTCGAACCTATGAGTACATAGTTTCATAAAAATTGGATAAACGGTGTGAGAGGTATTTAGAGCGTTTCATATTGAGGTTACACTCTGTATAAAATATAAAACAGGAAATTTCTTAATTTAATTTCCTGATAAGATTTGGTTTTTCTCGGAGTTTTGTATTTCTTTAAATAAAGTTTTTTAATTCTTTCGTGTAAAAAGCAATTAGTTTATATTGATTTCCTTTGAAATAAAAATTACTTTTGATAATTTCAGCATGAAATAATGAGACAAAATGTTGACAATTTTAAAAGCATTGATTTTTGTTTAAAGTGTACCAAAAATATACTTTTATCTTGCTGTTTAAAAAAAAATATCTTATGTTAACAACTTCTCACATCCAGTTTGCGTATTGCCATTGTCTGCTATGGCT
The DNA here is from genome assembly GCA_019359885.1 of Listronotus oregonensis. Lineage (NCBI taxonomy): Eukaryota > Metazoa > Arthropoda > Insecta > Coleoptera > Curculionidae > Listronotus > Listronotus oregonensis. Next base: position 29,226 of record JAHBCN010009958.1, on the reverse strand, counting down.
GTATGTCGAAACACCGAAGACGATGTTCCAACGATTTGCCATAAAAATGTCGTCGTTCTCTCCTGCGTTAGGAAACCACGTGCTGATATACACTGTCAAAAAAGTCCCGAACCCCTTAATAATCTGTGGACGCGCCCTTTTATTAAAAAGTGTCCCAAAGAAAAATTATAGATCTTTCAGATCTAATTAGAAAATACTGTTGAGTAATTTCATTTCATTTGCTTATTTATGACATCTGTAAGTGTCAGATTACTCATAATTATTGTCTTATTAAACACTTAAAGTAATTTATAAATTAGTTTTAATTATATTTTATTAAGTATTTCACTTACTGAGAGAGAAAGAATCACACTTCTTATGATTCGAGGATTCGGAGATCGCGAGCGATCTTACCAACAAACCCAAGACCTTTTCAATGCAACATTTCAAGACCATACACCAATTTTAAAATCTACAGTGATAAGAACAATTAAGAGATTTGAACAAACTGGAAGTTGCAAAGACCGTCAACGAACAGGGAGGCCAAAAACCGTAAGCAATGATCAAAAAGGTTTAGAAATATTAGAACATTTTGTTGAAGACCCAAATTTATCATTACGCCTAGTTGCCAACCAGTCAGACGCTAGTTTTATATCGGTTCGAAATGTCATAAAAAGCAATACATTTCATCCTTATAAAATTACCTTAGTACAGGAATGATTTAAAGATGATTTTGACCGCCGCTTAGAATTTTGTAATATCATGATGCAAAAATGTGAAGAAAATCTATTTTTAAAAAACATTGTTTTTTCTGATGAATCGACGTTTATGCTGAATGGCACAGTGAATCGACATAATTTCAGATATTGGTCAGATGAAAATCCACACTGGATGAGTGAAACACATACCCAGTATCCTGAAAAGGCAAATGTTTGGGCAGGTATATTTGGTAACAGGATAATAGGACCATTTTTATTGAGGATAATTTAAATTCCACCCGATATCTAGTACCAGAAATAAGAATGCTAACATGCTAATGCTAATTTTCATCAAATATGGTTTCATCAAGATGGTGCTCCTCCTCATTTTGGAGTTAATGTAAGAAGATTCTTAGATACGACTTTTCCAAATCGTTGGATTGGCAGAAGAGGTGAAATTGAATTGCCAGCAAGAAGCCTTGATCTTACACCCCTAGACTACTTTCTCTGGGGGCATTTAAAAAAATAAAGTTTATGTGATAAAGCCCAAATATTCACATATTACAAGACAAATTAGAGCAGAATGTGAATTGATAACTCCCGATATGTTAGAAAACGTAGCAAATGCTTTTAACTACAATTTGGCACATTGTCAAACCGTTCAAAGGGACCATTTTCAACATTTAGTTAAATAGGTTTATTATACTGTGAAAGGCTTTCGCGGCCATTGTCTAATGTTTCAATGGTTTTTGGGCTGTTAGGCCGGCGTCGATTGTCTGGTTGACTTGACGTTTCGCCAACACGAGGGTTGGCTTCTTCGAAGTTGCTTCCTGGTTGACAGTATGCGAACTACTGGGTTTGCGCGGTCGTAGCTCGTATTTATACGTTCGGGAGGCAGTGGGGGGCTTCGGTTACCTTCGGTTCCAATCGGTTCCGTCGGCTGTGTTCGCAAAGGGTGCAATTATGGGGATCCATGTTTTGTTGATCTGAACTGCTTCCTCCTTCTTATTAAAGTTATTGCTATGCTTTTCTATCTCTAGTGGTTTCTTAGAGTCTGGAGTGGTATGCGACGTGGTCCGAGTACTTGGGCTCCTCAAACTTTATTCGATGGTCCGTTGTAAGGGTATGTTCCTACGGCGGATTTGTCTGTCTGGGGCAGACTACTGTTGTGATGCCTCCTGTATATGCAAAATTATCTTCCAATGTAGATCTTAAAGAGATCCATAATTTTTCTTTTTGGGGCACTTTTTATAAAAGGGCGCGGTCACGAATTAAAGGGGGTCCGGAACTTTTTAACACAGTGATACCGAAGCGTCTGAATGCATAGTGAGGGGCAATATCCAGTATAAAAATTAAATGAAATTTATTTCCTTAATTTATATTTTATGTAATACATAACAAACAGTTAGTAAGATTTTGCATTAGCTGTGGCTTTCTTTGGTTAGTTTTAATTACTTATATTCAAAAATAGTTCTTAGTTTTAGTTCTGGTAGTTTTGGTAAGTAATAACCAGAACTACCTGGTTACTACTCAGTGGAGGCTCCAGAATTTTCATTTTTTTTTATTTAAAAGAGGTGAGACACAGACCCACATTAAATATATATCAGATGCTATTAGCCTTAAAAAAAAACTTTGGAAATAAAATTTACCTTGGAATTTGCGTTTAAATGTTTTTTTTTAGGTGCACCCCCTGAAAAAATTGCAAATTGGAAAAAGGAAATCCTTATTTTTTTTTCATGAATTAATATAAGTTTTATCGTCAATTCCCAAATTTTGCAAAACTATTTATGATTTTCAAAAACCACAGCCAGTTCAAATTTTCGCTGTGACTGAGTCCCGTCTCGGGAACCATATCCAGTCCCGAATAACGTCATTTAAATGAGGTTATCGGTGTAGTTTTGTCAAAACTAATGTTCTGAAGCGACTGGGTACTTGCATTAGATACAACTATAATGTAATTAAATTCAAATAAATTTGACAATATTATAATTTTAAGGCATTTTAATTTAAAAACCACTAAATCTGTTTACAGAGGAATTTGCACTTAAACATTTAAACCTTCTAGCATAACATTTTAAATAGTACCATTGCTCTTTTGAATTTTTTTTAATATTTATACATTTTAAACGAAAATATTAAAGGTTTGCTTTACATTGTATTGATTCTAACATTGTTTCGCATGACATACCACACATTACGCACAGGTATTTATTAGTGTCCTTTTTAGACAACATGTTTTGTAGAATATTCCAGCCGTTTTTAGTCAAGAATTACCAAATTATGAAGAGGTCAACTTCTGGATCCAAAACGACGTCCGACACTTTCTCTGGATTAATTTCTATATAACAATCCTCAACTTTTTCACCAGTTTGAATCGCATAATATGCTGCCTCCTTTTCTTAAATTCCCTGACAACATTTTCTCATGTTTCCTTTTATACCCATGTTAGAAAGAAATTATAACTTTATTTATCCTTTTCTTCTTTATGCTGATTGCAGTAAAATCCAGAACCTTTTTTTTTAATATTCTTAGGCATTTTAATCAACTTTATATCCACAAAATTAGATATATGTTTATTATTATTTCCATTTTCCAAAATTTATTTGGTTCTGTTTGTCATTCATTTTTAGGGTTTTCGTTTTGATCAATATATGAACAGTTACTTAAGAGTTCGTTACTTATAATGTTTGGGTTATCCTTCTTAACAAAATTCAAAGTTTTTTCAGTATTTACAGTAAGATAGTCACTTTGGTTTGATGTGGCAGGAAAATCATTGGTACATCACAATTGATATTTTTATTAGTATCATTGGGGGTGGCTAGTTAAACAACATAATTATTATTAAAACTTTGATGTTTCTTGTTTACAATCTAATTTATTTACATCTTGATCTTGGTTTACAGTTGAAATTTCCCCATTGATACTCGAATCAGTTTAGCAATTCCTTCGGTTAGATGAGGGGAAAATCATTGGTGAATCACAATTGATATTTTCATGTTGGGATTGGGGGACTAAAATTTTGGGGCCCCGTATGGGCCCCCGACTCGATTCCCAAGGTTTTCTGGCCAGTATCTACAAAACCACTGCGAAAAATTTTATTTAATGACGTTTTTGGGGACTAAAAAAAAGGAAAATTTTTTTGTCACTGAACAATTTTCTTATAAAAAATTTTTTAAAATTACCTAAAATTTGGGGGATGCAGATATTAAGTTTTTCTTTTTTTTAACTTATTATTAACTTTTACAGTATTGAGTTTACTAGCCTGGAATTTTTTTACCGGACTCAGTGCTGCAAAAGTTTATTTTCCGGATTAAAATGAAGTATTTAAAGAGTTAAAAAAAACTATCAATTAACAATCAATACATCCCAATTGTCAATTTATAAAACATAATGATAATTAAAAATTTCCTGTTTTTTTTTAGATTAAAGGACAAAATTAATTTTGTCAGACAGCGAAAAAAGCGGATACTATAAAGGTTCTTTTTTGTCGAGATCTACAAGCGGCTGCTGTTCTGTACCACACAAATAATGACTTTAGACAACGAGTTCCTTAGAAAGGAGATCGCTTTAAGGTGCTAGCAAATGTTGCAAGGCCAAGCATTGAGTAGAAAAATAATTAAATTTATTTTTATTATTAAGAAAGCGAAATTTAAGAAACGTTCTCAAAATCTAGGGATTTCAACAAAACATGATTTTGGACTCGTGATCAGTGCCCCATACAAAATTTGAATAAAATCGGCAGTGAGTCTAATAAGTAAACAATTACCAATTTGACAAACGATTGTGTTAGTTTTTGTTGGTTTAGCATCAATAATATTACAAACATATGCCAGACAAGTGAAGATAAGGCACGTCTACTTGCTCTTCAGGCTCCTGAAAGTAATGCTTGGATCATGGATCAACGCACTTCCATCTTTGTCCTTGAGAAATAACAAAACTTTCCATATTTCCATCGCTCTCAGACTTGGTCTGCCTGTGTGTGGAGAGCATACCTGCGTTTGCGGCGAAAATGCCGTTATTTATTTAAAACGTGTAGATGAAATAACCTTAATTCCCTAGAAATATAAAAAACAATTACTTTGGGACACTACTTGCAGCCATACACTGGCAAAATCTTATCTGGACAAAACTTCTAATTTAGTCGTCTTGCCGAGAATAAAAAACATCTAAAATATAAAGAGCTTGAAAACCGCTTTATCTTCATTCCTTTTGCTGTTGAAACTTTTGGTCCTTTGGGTGATGAGGCTAAGGGTTTTATAAATAAAATTTGTAAAAAAATTCCATGCAAAAAGTCTCGAAGTTTCATTATCCAAAGAATTGGTTTAGCTGTGCAACGGGGTAATGCAGCATCGGTAATAGGTACAATTCAGGAAGACCTAGGACTCGATTAAGTTTTTAATTGTTAAATATAGATTAAGTTATTTAGTTAATTTTAGAATATTGTTATTTAATATTTATAACATTATATATTTAAAAGAATATATTTATTAATTAGGTCTAAAAAAGCAGTAAAAAGATTTGTAGGAAAAAAAAGTTCGTTATCTTTATGATTACTAATAGGTTATGGGCCTGGGCACGGTATTTAATAGCGAGTGACTGTATTTCGAGACATTAAAAAGTGCTAAATAAAAACAATGGCCAGTGACGGTGCGTCAAACGTGATGAAACTAAATTTAAAACTATTTAATGGTGAAAATTATTTAATGAGGAAATTTAAACTGAGTGAAATAAGTGAACAAGAAGGTGCTAGTAAAGTGCTTGAAGAAGATCCACCAACACCATTTAGTCAAAAATGGATAAAATGGAAGCGATTTGTAAGAGGGACATTAATTGACTATCTAGATGATATCATTCTATCATAATTACCACCAGGTCGAGCAACAGCTAAAGAAATTTTAAAAAAAATTGATGGTTTGTACGCATGTAAAAAAGGGTCTACACAATTATGTGTTTAAGATCGTCTATTCAATTCTAAATTAAAGCCTGACACATTAATGAAAAAGCACATGATAGAAATTGAAGAAATGGTGCGGGATTTGACTGCATGTGGTATGGAAGTGAGTGAGACCACAAAAGTTTGATATTTGCTAAACTCATTACTCTTAACTTATGCGTCAGTAAAAGCCGCAATTAAAACTATGACAGATGACAGACTCACATTAGCATTTGTAAAATAAATGCTATTGGAATATGAAGAATATTTAATACGAGAAAATACTGATATAAGTACTAAGGCTCGTCATTTTTATACTAAAAATATAAATCAAAAATGGAAAACAAATATATGGCGTCAAGTCCCTTTGCTGCGCGGTTATTGGTTGGCGACTTCACATTATTCAATTTAAACATTATTGCGTACAATAAAAGCTTTTTATTCCAAGGTATATGTTCCGTAAATATGCAGCGAATACAGAAACTGTGAATATGGAATGGTAATTTATATGGGATTATAGGGGATACGTCCCTGGTGACAAAATAAAAAACAAGTATATAAAAAATTAATTTAATTGAAGTTTTTGACCATATTGATTAATTATCATCTTTAGGCTTGGGCCATGGTTTAACGAATTTTGTAATTTTTTCTTGCTTGGCAGTTTTTAAAAGCTCCTTCAATTCAGACCGATATTCAGCAGTGGCATTAGCAATTTGCCTCTTAAAAATAGGCTTAATCCATAGACGGATTAATTTTCATAAAGAAATCACAAAGCTTATTTGCCATTCTTAAACCTTCACTAAGATTTTTTAAATTAAATGTCACGTTTTCCGTGTCTTCTTCAATATGGCTGGGTGCTGTGAATTTAACATTTACGCCATGTCGGTTTCACTCAAATCTTCATCTTGCGATTCAAGCAACTTCTGAATGTCACTTGATTCTATCTGTTTGAATCCATCTCGTCCTATTCCATTCGCAATTTCGGCTATTAATCCATTTGATGAAGCGTTTACAAAGAATATTCGGTTGGATATCTACATATTCAAAATCGTTTTTATCAATGTGTATGTACCTATGTACCGATTAGATTCGCGAATAAAGAAATCTTTAGCCGCGAATACAGGACTCGGGTCGCATTTTTTTAATTCGCGAATAATGAAAACGCAAATAAAGGAAGCGCGAATAAGGAGCTTTGACTGTATTACAATCCGAGACGGAAAATTTTGTTTCTTTTCTTAAATACTTAAAATATTTCAGTGTTCTCTGAACCGTCGCATAGGTTACTTTTCTTCTTGCAGGGCCATACCTTAAGTCTTTAACTGCATCAGTATTTGACTTTATGGGATACAAAGTAAAAATTTTAATTTTTTTGGGGTTTTTAAATTTAAAATTTTTTTAAAAATTAAAATTTTTAAAACCGGGAAAAATTTTTCAAAAAATTTAAAAATTAATTTTTTGCTTTGTTTCTCGTTTTTTAAATTTTAAAAAAAAAGAAAATTTTTTTAAATTTAAAAAATTAAAAAAAAAAAACCCCCCTTAAAAAAAAACTTTAAAAGTAATAAACTTTTTTTTTTAAAATTTCCCTTTCCCTTTTTAAAAAGAAAACCCGGGGACCTTTTTTGGGATTTTTAGGTTTTTTGGGTTTTAAAACCTTTTTTCCCTTTTAAAATATTTTACCAATTTTTTTGAAATAAAAACCGGGGGAAATTTAAAAAAACCGGCCCCAAACCCCATATACCAAAATTTTCCAAAAATTTTTTTTTTTATTGATTAAAAAAAAAACGGGGAAAAAAAAGGGAAAAAAATTTTTTCCTTTTTTAAGGAAAGGGCTTTTTTTTTTTTTTTTTTTCTTTTTTTATTAGTGAGAATTTTTGGGGGAAAAATTTTTAAAAAAAAATTGGGTTTTTTTCCCCTTTTTTTAAAAAGGGTTTTGGGGAAAAAATTTTTAAAAATTTTTAAAACCCTGTTTACTTTTAAAAAAAATTTTAACCCTTTTTAATTTTTTTTTTTTTAAAGTTAAAAAGGGGGAAAAAAAGGAAAAAAAAGGGGGGCTTTAATTTTATATAAGGTTAAAATTTAAAAAAATTAAAGGTTAAAAAAAACTTTAAAAAATAAAAAAATTTTAAAATTTTTAATTTTTTTTAGAAAAAGGGAAAACCCAAAAATTTGGGTTTTTAAATTAAATTTTTTTTAAAAAATTTTTATTTTTTTTTTTTGTTTTTTTTTAAAACCCAAAATTTTTTCCCTTTTCCAAAAAAATTTTAGTTAAAATTAAAAAATTTTTTTAAAAAAAAATTAAAACCCAAATTTTTAAAGGGAAAAATTAATTTTTGGTTTTTTGGGTGCCCCTTTTTAACCAAAAAATTTTAAAACCTTTTTTTTTAAAAAAAAATTTACTTTTTTTTAAAAATTTTCCCTTCCAGAAACCCACCATTTTTTTGACAAGGGAGGTTTTCTTGATTTGGTTTTTTTTTCCCAAACCTGGATTTTTACGGGGTTTTAAAATTTTAAATTTTTGGTAAGAGACAATTTTCCCCCCTAAATTATTTAAAAAAATTTTTTAAATTTGTTTGACCCCCAACCCTTGGGGGAAAAAACCCAAAAAGGGGTTTAAATTTTTGGTTTTTTTTTAAAATTTTTAAAAAAACTTAAAAAGTTTTAAATTTTGAAGGGGGCCCCCTTAAAATTTTTTAAAAAAAAAAAATTTTTTAAATTTTTAAAAAAGCCCAAAAAAAAAAAAAATTTTTAAGTTTTTTTAGAAAAATTTTTATTTTTTTTCGGGGGTTTTTTAATTTTTTTGGGGGTTTTAAAAGGGAAAACTTTTTTAAAAAAATTTTTTTATTTTTTAAAATGAAAAATTTTTAATTTTAACCTTTAAATTTAAATTTTAAAACCAGAAGGTTTTTAAATTTTTAATTTTTTTAAAAAAAATTTTGTTTTGGTTTTAAAATTTTTTTTTAAAAATTAAAAAAAAATTTTAAAAAACATAAATTTAAAATTTTTTTAAGAAAAATTTGATTTTTTTAAATTATTTTTTTACATTAAAAATTGTTCAAAATTAAGGGACTCAAAAATTTTTAAAAATTTTTAAGAAAAATTTTTTTTTTAAACAAGTAAAATTGAACTTTAAAAAAATTTTTTTCCCAAAAAAATTTTTAAAAAATTTGGGAAATTTTTTTTTGTTTTTTTAAAGTTTTTTTTTTTAAAACCCGAAAATTTTTTTTTAAATTTAAAAAAACTCAAACCCCTTTTTCTAAAATTAAAAAAAAAAAAAAAAAAATTTTTTAAAAATTAAAAATTTTTAAAAACCCCAAGGCCCGGGGGTACTTTGAAAAAGGTTTTTGGTTTTTTTTTTTTTTTTTCCGGAAAATACCCCGGGGGTTTTTAAAATTTTACAATTTTAAAAAATTTTAAAAATTTTTTTAAAAAAAAATTGTTTAATTTTTAAAAAAATATTTTTTTTTTTAAACAAATTTAAAAAAAACTTTTTAAAATTTTTAACCCCAAATTTTTTCTTAAAAATTTTATTTACAAAAATTTTTTTTTTTTTTAAAACCCCCAAAAAGGGTTTGGGAAACAAAAAAAAAGGGGCCCCTTTTTACCGGGGCCCTTTTTTAAATTTTTAAATTTTTGATTTTTTTTCGTTATCCATTTGCCCTATTGTTTTTTTTTTACAGGTAGTGTAAAGTCTTAATTTTATCATAATATACATACGGATCTAATAGTAGGTGTACACCCAAAAATTTGTTTTTAAAGGGGAATATTTAAAAAAAAATTTAAAAAAAAAAATCCCCTTTTTTGGAAATTTTAACAGTGACGTCACAAACATAACCTTATCTGCGGACAAATAGTAAGAATCAAGCACTTCACGTTAAGTTTACCGCCCTTCAGTAAAACTATTTTTTAATTACAAATAAAAACCAAACAATAATTATTTATTGGTTTTTACTTAAATTTAATTAATTTAAGCGAAGAGAGCGACTAGACAAGTTGATATTTGGTTCCTTAACAATTGTCTTAAAGAACAAGTCACCCCCACTTTTGCCAAAATTAAAACGTCTAAGAATGTACCCTTTAAACACAAAGAAGACTTACAGATAAGACTAATTAAGACAGAAATTTGTAAACATTATGCTAGGATAGATTTTTTAAATTGTAAACTTATTCAAATTTATAATCAATTAGCCATTGAGTGGAATAAGGAACAGATCACAAACTTTTTAAACAACCTTTCTGACAAGGACGGCGTAAAAAGACTTAAGTTCAACAAAGTTAAAAATAAATTGGGATTATCTAGTTAAACAACAAAATTATTTTTAATAAAAACCGTTTAAAAAATTCAAAAAAAATTTTCGAATTTCAAATTTCATCCTGGGGTAAAAATTCTCTGATACAATCTTTACAGAGGAGGAGATGGATTTCCTAAAGATGGGGCTTAAACACTGCATTAAGTACCCGGTCTCTAAGAGTGATGTTCTTGAGTACGCAGTAGAGTTAGATGTACTTATCGAACAAATTTCCACCGATTACCATAAAAAACAAGCCTTACGTAACGACTTTCATATTGTTTTACACGAATTTAATAAAAACATCAAAAAAATCAATCACTCTTTCTTAGACTCACAAAATAAATAGCAATAAGTAATTTTTGTTACTTGTATGTAAATGAACATCTCCTTAAAAAAAGTGGAAATATGCAAAACCTCGCAAAAAATTTTCGACGTTCCGACTCGCTGAGCTGAGGCATCAGTGCGGCTTTGAATTGACTATAGGTTTGTTCCAACAAGTCGAAAAACCGTCACCGAACGATCACGCTAATGCGCAGTGATTAAAGTGCGTTCCAACAGAGACGTGACGGTTATCGGACGATCCTGTTTGTATACCAACATAACTTGGGATCGTTTATGTTACCGTTTCAGAACGGTAATTCCGATACATGGCCCAAATTGAAAAGTGTTTGTGTTGACTTGCGCATTGAGCATCTTGACACTGGATTTTTTATTTTTAACAGCTGTTTCATGAGCTGTTTTCGGGTTCGGTAAATTACTGTTTTAGAACAGTCCGACGCTTGCGCAGTTCAAAATTGCCTGTTTGGGTTTTAAAGAACTGTTCTCGGACTTTTTAATTCTAAGTTCGCGTTTTTCTAGGACTACATTGGGACAGTTCTAGAACCGTCCGTATCGGTGGATTATGATTGCGTTCGAGATTTTCAAGTGTCTGATAATCCTGGAACTGTCAGAGAACGATTCAAAGTATTGAGCTACGCGCATACCGTTCTGGGCCGTTCTCGGATAGTTCAAGAATCGTTCGTAACACGAAACCCGAAAAAAGCTGTGTTTTATCTTCATCTGTTTACTATTATTTAGCGACTAGCGTGCATCGTGGTTTAGCATTTTCTATTTCCTTGCTTGTTTAATCGTTCAAAAGTATTAATTTTTACACCTCCTAAGCCCATCATTAAATTTAATTATCTTTAATGAGTGATTTTTTGTCCGACTCAGATAGTCAGTGTTGTCAACTTTTTTAAACTTTGAAAGGCCATATTTCGACAACAACTAAATTTTGACCCATATACTGGTTATGAAGTATTTAATTAACTCACTAAATAACTGCAAATAAAGATGTGTATACATTTGATGAAGTCTGGATACCGAACATTAATATTTTTATGATAATTTATCAACTTAATAATTAGGTACAGGGTAAGTCTCTAACTGTTTACTTATTTTTTGGAGTAATGCTCGGACTCGTCGACATGTATTTTTAGTCTCACCACTTTTTTGGAACAAAAATTATATAGTATGTCCCATTATAAAGGTTTTTTATTAATTTTTTTAACAATTTTATTTTAAAAATAAACCATATTTTATAAAAATGAAAATGATTCTTTAATACACGGCCCTCACTCTTTGATCCCATATGTCTAAATTTTGGAATTAAAGAAAAATAACTTTTTAATGACACACACTAAATATATTTCAAGTTAGTTCTGTAGTATACAGGATGCACAAATTAGAGCCTCATCATTTTGATCTCGGACACCTGAAGAGATACAAGGTCGAATAAATAAAGGCAAAGTTGCGCAATGTGATGCTAATCAAAATGCCATCTTAAAAGTTTAAAAATTTCGAATAATTCCCAAGACTTTTGGATAAAATCGAATATTCGTAATTTTATTTTTATTTTTTTATCACTTTTTTGAATAGATATAACAAAATAAATTTTACACTTAAATCCTACTTTTTCTGTTTTACAAGACAGTGGTAGTAGATTTACACACATGTTTCGTCTTTGAGTTTTCATTATCAACTTTGGTTTTTTAAATACTGCCCTGGATTTTTATTATAAATTTTACTAGCTTCTAACGTCCCAGAGAGTTTTAAAGCTGGTGGGTACAAACACCAGGACGACGACAGGCCAAAGAGTTCATTAAGACCTGCTCGGTCAAGTTTACTTCGGACCTACTGAGCCACAGTCGTAAGGTCGTAAAGGATAACGGTAAGTAAACCCAACAGGACATTGCAAACTCAAAAAGCACCTGGAAAGAATAGGCCTGGTGAAGGATAGCCTGTGTGGTTAGTAAAATCTGCCGGAAAAAGGAGGTTTACTAGGTTTGGCGAGGAAAAGCCAAAACCGGCGGGGTATATGGGGGCCAGTGTCAAGACTCTGGAATCTAGTTAAAAGACGGGCCTGGACAAGGAAATTCTAAAGAATGATAGAAGAAACTCAATAAATCTGGTAAGGTTGCAGTGGTGGAGGTCATTTTTGCCATCTCCGCTCAAATAATCCAATCTAATCTAATCTAAGGTCCCAAAAGTAATAATGTAATGTACTTATTTAAAAAAAAATCCATATTATTGGCAATTTCTATAAGCAATCATATGTTAGAGAGATACATAGAATAGATTTTGGTAAGATCTTACCAGTCATTAAAATGCTTTTTTAAATAATAAAATTTTAAACTTTTAGGGTGGCATTTTGATCAGCATCAAATTGCGCAACTTTGCCTCAATTTAACCGACCTCGTATCCCTTTAGTTTTTCGAGATCCCAATAATGAGGATCGAATTTGGGACACCCTGTACAGTAAAATCTGGTTATAACGACATTAAAGGGAACTCAAAAATTACGTCGTTATATGCGGATGACGCTATATTCGAATTATCACCAAGGAAGTTTAAAGGTGTATGGAAGCCCAATACTGTAGAACAAAATTGTCCAGGCGTTCAGGGCAGCGGGAATAGGGGGATTGGCCCCGCTAGGTTTGCGCAATGAATAGTAGGTCAGAGCCGGACTTCCATAATTCTTTGTTACTATTTAAAAAGTTGACATCATCAAATGTCAAGTTCAAGCATTCACTGTTTTTTTTATTTTTTTGCACAAAATTGTTGGTTATTAAAACGATACTACCAGAATATTTAAAATTATTGTGTAATATTGTATTTTATATCATCTGATATAATATGGAAAGAAGTCTTCTATTTAAATGGTCGATATTTTTGTGAGTTTTGTATTTTTACCAAAAATCTTTGTTAATAAATAAAACACGATTTTTTAAAATAAATTTTAAACATTGAAAGATAGTTTCATGTACTTTATCACCAATTTTGTGATAAAAAAGAAGGGCAAGATAGTGTGAATGAGTTTAATCTAATCCTAAGATTCTGTTGTACATTAAAAAGTTAAATTTTTATAACTGCTTTTTAGGCATTTTTTTACTAATAACAACCTTTCATGAAACAGAATAACAGTGGTTAAAAATGTTTAGTAACCTTTGGTACCTAGGTATCCATTGTAAAGTATCCGTTAAATATTATGTGCTCATATGTCGAGCTTAAAAAGTTGATAATGTAAGTTTAAGAAACCAAAATCAATTTCTTTTTAAAAAAAAATACAGAAAAAACAGAAACTAAATAACTTAACAAAAATTGACTTTTTTCATTCAATTAGAGGGACCATATATTAAAATTTGCCTGGTCTGCCCAGTAATTAATAATTTTTTATCATTTAAAAGAATGTACTAAATTATTAAATGAAATAAAAGTACCTAAATGTAAACCTTATTTTTTTTAATAATCCACAGAAAACACAAACATTTGGGAAAACATTTAAAAGATAGTTAAGAATTGTTACTTTTCACTGCATTTCCAAAATTTCATTATTTATTATTTATAATTGATATATTATTATTTTTTCGGTTACCTAACGTTACATCTTACAAGAAACACCTAATTTAAATATAAAAATACTTACCTAAAGTAAAAAAAGCCGGTATTTACCCGGATTTGCAAGACAAAACCATACAACCTCTAAACATTTTGTTCAAAATTTTAAATAAAAACAATAAACATAAAATTATAGTCACAATTTAATAAACACTAATCACTAAAATAAGAAGGTTTTTATCAATCCAAAAAACTTCTACAACCACAAAATATAGGTACTCACACAAAGCAAAACAATCGAAACTAATACGGCGCAAAGGGCACAAACCACAACGAAAATGACGAATGATAAGACGACGACGATTGACGATACAGCGCGGATATGGTTTCATAAGCGCCGCGCGCGCCCTTGCACCAAAAACGGTACAACGACTCTCATAATAGTATAATGTGTTGCCTAACTACACACTGATTTATCAGTGTGTAAGTAGGGAACACATTAAATTATTTCGTGGAATTTTCTGACAGTTATTTTCATACTGGGCTGGACATTTTTTGATCGAATGGGCATGGCATTGGGCTTCCATACACCTTTAAACTTCCTTAATTATCACACACACTTTCTAACAAATAATACAACATAAACAGTGATTTATTTTAAACAAAACGTGTATTCAGAACAAAAAAAAAAGAAGCGTTCACTGCTTGCAAATATTAACGTAACGTGCATACGTAAACAAAGTCACAAATTTTTCGTTTCTGTAAAATTTCGGAATGCAACCATCAGTTTTAGTCCTAATCACGAAGAGAAAAATCTTTAAAAAAATAATGTTGTCGTTATAGCCGAGTTCTGCGTTAAAGCGAAGTCGTTAAATTTGGTTATACTTACAATATTTTATATATGGTTTTAAATGGGTTGATTAAAATTCGTCATTATATTGTCGTTATAAGCGAAGTCGCTATTAACGGATTTCATGGTATGTAGTTTGTATTGTAATTTCTTAAAATAATAAATTCGTAGACGATCATTACTTAGTTGTCTAAGGGGCAAAAAAACTTTCCAAAAAAAACCATACCATAACCCAACGTATGCTTCGCCCCTGGTCAATAGATGGCGTAGACGTCTGTCACCTGTTCATCCGTTTCAATACATTTTCAATTAGGTATTAAAATGTTTAAAGATTATTACCTTCGACTATTTTCTCTAATGATATCACACGGATGTCGTCGATGAAATCTCTACAAAGTTAGTTAAGAAAATACCAACAATTACTACGTCTAATATAGTAACAATTCAATTTTACGTGGTAAAGTTTAGAGGTGTAAAAGTAACGAAAAGGAGCGTACCCGTATGTATTCGTTACTATATCAATTAGTACTCGTTACTATCGTATCGTTACGTTACTCGTTATTTTCGGGATACCTCATAACATGCTATGTTATGTTAGAGGAACGAATCGAGTCGTATTGCGTATGCGTACAGTATGACCTCGCGGTGTGAAAACATACTAATGCATTACATCCCGCTGCGTAAGGTGTTTTTTTGCACTTTTCCGTATTTTAAACCAGAATTGTGTTTGGTTATTCTTAATTTAGTTTGATTTAATAAGTAAAGTGTAAAACTAAAAATAAACTTTGACGGAATCTCCCAAATTTGCAAGGGGTTTTTACTATTTTGAAAATTTGAATCGTGATCTTATGTTATATTACAAGCAACAAATAGATGTCGAAAGTTATTTATTATCAATGAAATTTACACAACATTCTATTAATAAGTCAACATTAAAATAGTTTTGGTTAGAATGAAATTAATAAAAAAAAATGAAATAAACCTTTTTTTTAAAAAAAAAAAAAAAACAAAAAAAAATCTTTTGTTCCTAAATTAAAATAAACGTAAAAAAAAAATAAAAACATTTCAAACAAAACTAAAACATCAAAGAAAAATCTTTTTTCGTAGAATGAAATTGAACCTGGGCACCGCAATTGTTATTGGCAAGCATTAACATTTAACATCTGCGACTTGCTCGTTCGCCATATCAATAAAAAAACATAATTAAATAAAAACATTTTATGTCAGGAATTTCTGGTTCATATTTAAAAATAAAATCTTTTTTTTTCTTATCCATTGTAGCAAAAAAATTTAAAAAATGAAAAATTTAAAAAAAAAAGTGTAAATAATAATATATGAGATATAAACAATAATTAATATTTAAAAATTAACAGCAATTAAATCCCATTAGAGCGTCTTTATTATAATATCTTTTTTAAGATAAGAACAAAAAAAACGTGAAAATACGCGGTAATAAAAAAAAAAACATACATATTTCAAATTTTAAAAAAAAATATTTTTCATGCCTTTTTTCTGTTCAAATTTTAAATTTTGTCTACACACAAATACCTTTAATAAACGTTTAATACGTTTTTAAATTTACCAAAAAGAGTGCGCCCTGGAATTAAAACATACGATCAGAAAAATTTAAAAAAAACGCATAAAAATGTACTTGGGTGAACAGTATAATACGAAAAATGCGAGTAACGAAATGCATGCGAGAAAAGGGGGGAAAAGCATTCGTGTGTAACGTTTCGTTACTCGGTCCCCAGATGGCGCACCCGTTATTTTAGTACCGAATACATACGGTTTGCTACAGCTTTAGTAAAGTTAGAATATTTTTAA
Source organism: Listronotus oregonensis (assembly GCA_019359885.1). Classification (NCBI taxonomy): domain Eukaryota; kingdom Metazoa; phylum Arthropoda; class Insecta; order Coleoptera; family Curculionidae; genus Listronotus; species Listronotus oregonensis. Next base: position 12,778 of record JAHBCN010009958.1, on the reverse strand, counting down.
AGATGGATGTAAATTCCTAATTTGGTGTAGGCTACACAATAATAGCTTTATAAAGCACTTTAAAACAGTTATTTGTTACAACATCGCATACGTTTATAAAAAAAACCTAAAGTAGTTTATATCTAATTCTCCTTCATAAACGTTTCAAGCACCTAAGATAACTTTAAGGAACTGTGAAATATTTTACACGCTATAAAATTTAACAACATAGGTACTAATATTTGCAACTTAATGTTCCCAAAGTTTCCTCTTTACTACTTACAAATCTAATACGTAAACTTCGCAATCTTTGTTGTCTACTGTTCTCTCAAAACGATACTTTATTCCCCTGTACTTGAAAATTTCATTATGTAACTGTGAAATTTATGAAAACCCGCAACAGAAGGGGAGAATCTGTTCTAAACAGATTGTTTTCAGTATTGTCTTTGATTCTGTGTGATTCTTGGTGTTAATTTTTCAGTTTGAAAACATTTTAACCAGCGAAAAATAAACAGGGGCAAATAATATATTGTTTTATTAGAAGTTAAAATAATACTTTTAGTGGCGAAGCTGTACGTTTGTCGACAATACGGGCGACCCACAAAAAGTCATTATTACTTGGAATAGAACATGCTAATTGTTTCCATAATGCAACTATAGATAGTTGCACCAAAAATGTTAATATTGTAAATAAAATAGTTTTTGGAGTTGTTTATTTCTTCTCTTTTTTACACAACATAATTGATGTACATTACATCATTTTTGTACTTTTGTACCTCGGCATCAAAGTACTTTACTTTTATGCCTGGGCATAGAAGTGGTTTGCTTTTCTGCCTAGCAAAAAAAATGCCACTCTTATATTGTCGGTCCCAAAAATTAAGATTTTATGCAGTTTAAAAAAAAAGTAGATATTTAGTTATTAAAATTTGTTTTTAATTCCAGCAATGTTAGCGCTAGTTCTATTATACATAGGTCTTAACGTAACAACTTTAGTTTTATAGGATCCTCTATATGCATTATTTTAAATTGTACACGGTCACTCTTCAAACTTTTAATAATTTAATGCTTCTGGTATTCAAGAATTGGCACCAATCCGTCTTTATCTTCACATTAACGATTTTCTCTCTCACATTTAATTCCATAATGAGTAGTACTGCTAATAGTTCTATAGGACCCTTTAATTTTACCTTTAATTTAGCAAGCCAGTTTCTAAGCCCAATAGAAAAACAAGGGCCGGGTAATACCAAAATTCAAATCTGCGGAAAGCTGGAAAGCTGCACATGTGCAACCTGTTCCCAAAAAAGGATGCAAAACTCTTCCTTCTAACTATAGACCTATATCTCTTCTTTCTTGTTTGCAAAGTAATAAAAAAATTCGTTAATTTCCAAATCTTTAAGTGTCTGAAAAAACACAAGATCTTACATGACAGACAATATGGATTCCGTCACAGAAGATCCACAGCTGATCTTCTTTCATTTGTGTCACACAACTGGAAGAAGTCCCTTGAATTTTTAGGTGAATCCCAGATCGTTGCTCTTGATATATCCAAAGCTTTCGGTCAGGTGTGGCATGATGGGCTTCTTTACAAACTTCCTTCTTACGGTCTCTTACCTAAACTTTGCTCTTGGCTCACCAGGTTTCCTTTCTAATCGACGTATATCAGTTATTGTAGATGTTCATTCTTCCAGCTTCTACCAAATTAATGCTGGGGTATCTTATGGCTCAGTACTGGCACCCACTCTGTTTCTTCTACACATTAACGATCTTCTTTCTTCCACAATCAATCTCATTCATATTTTTTTTGACGATAGTACTCTCCACTCTAACATTTAATTTTTTAAGCCAGTCAATAAGCCTGATTTTAAAACCAAGCGCAGATCATTGCGGATGTCTCTCTCACAAGACCTCAAGCTTATCTTGGATAGCCTCAGCAGCTTCAAAAAAGCTTGGATTTCTTTTTCGAGCCAGAAAGTAATTTTCTACTCTAATCTGTATATTCTGTATGTATCCCAAATCAGACCCTCTTTAGAATATTGTTCTCATGTCTGGAAAATGGCGTCTCCTACAACACTTAGCATTCTGGACTCCATTCGAAGAAGAGCTGTATGTCTTTTTAATAATCCCACGCTTACAGAGAGGCTTTATCCTCTTGCCCACCGTCGAGCTGTGGGGGATCTGTCGCTCGTCTATAGGTATTTTTACTGCTTCTGCTCAGAGGAGTTGGCCAGTAAAATTACTGTTCTGGCTGTTCCCAACAGAGAAACACGTAGTGCAACTCTTATGCATCCTTTAACAGTTTAACCAGAGAGGCCTCAAACTTTCCGCTTTCTTCGTTTCTTCATTCTAAGAGTTTAGGCCTTAGCTTTCGTGGATGTCCAAAGAAAAAAAAATGACTGCTGCATCAGCGGTTTGGTGACTCGTAGGTAAGTAATTGCGTTTAAATTTTAATAGTGATAATATAGTATTTACACTTAACTGTCCCAATCACTATTTGTACGTCATCTAGCACTTGCAATAAGTCGCCTAAGAATAATAAAAATTTGATATGGTAAAAGATACAAAGTATGTTTTCGGGTTAGCAAGGAAGAAGATTTATTCGAAGAATCCACTATAGATGTAAGGTTAAGGTCATTCTCGAGAGTAATGACAATAAGTACAAATAACGCTTTTCCGTAAAACTTGGCTTTTTATATGTGTGGAAAACTTTTTTATGACTAGGTGTAGGATACGTCTCACAGGGATCTGGCTAGGTCAAAAATCGGTCACAAGTCATTTTGTCATTAATAAAGAAATTTTTAATAATTTTGTTTTTCTGTTTTGGCTAGTTGTTTTCTTAGCCTAACTTTTTGCACAGCTATTATATTTTTTAATATTTATACTGCGCAAGTGCAAATACCCAGGGGATATAAAATATGTCGAGCGCCAAATATTTTCAACATCAGTGAAATTTAATTTCAGTTTGGTTTTTATAAGAAGCTAACTGTAAATTAAAAATTAATTTAGCCTTATAAAGTTTTTAAAGTTAATGATGGCAGGCAAGTCAAATATTTTTAATGAGTATTGGCATATTCAAAAAATAAACAAATGTAGGAAATGCTTGGTGGCAATAATAACGCACTGGATAACATTCGTTACATAAAGTTTATCTCTGTTGTCCTCATGGGCGGGTCACCCCGGGTAAATGTATAATTTAGATTTACTTCTTAAGCCTTGGGACATCATACTTATATACTAGCAAGCTTGACCAGATGGACTTTAAAAGATCTTGTCTATGAAACTAGCAGGAACTTCTTTTTAAATAACGTTTTATTTAAAAAAAATAACGTAAAAACCTAAACACTCTTACCATTTTTTTAATACGGCTTAAAAGCCCAGTCGTTACCCTACACAAAGATGTCTTTAGTTTCCTCCACACACAGTTTTTGCCTTCCTTATAATTTGTTTTACTTTTTTTTTTTTGGGCTTATGGTAATTACACAAAAAAAATAAGTTAGGAATTAACTTTTAATGCCTCAAATCCCTGGGATCATTAAAGGTTTTAATTAGCATCAGTGAAGGATGATATCAGGATGTCGGATTTGACCAATCATGACCTAGCCTCGGATCACTGTGCATCTGTCCCACTGTGTGATGTACTGAAATGTTCTATTTCGTACTAAATTCATCACAATGGAACCAAGAGAGCGGCAGTGACTTCAATATTACCACGCTATTTTACTAAAATATTTTTATATTTCCTCCCATATAAAATGCAACAAAGAAGTGTAAAAGCGTTAAGCCTTACAAACAATGTATCTTACATTTTGCCGTAAAAACACACTCAACCCATCAAGTAGATACATCTCAAACAGCTTTTAGTCCTTATAATTTGAAGTACAAATAACATAAAAAGTCAATTTCCAACATATTTCCTCTGACAAAACATGATGATACATCGCGTGTACAGTCACACGTAATCATTTTAGACATGCGAGTTTAAAAAACTAAATGTTCCATTTCCGGATAAATGCTTTCCATCTATTTCTTTGTGAAATTTAAATTTTTTTATGAGAAAAGTTTTAAACATTTGTCGATTGAAATTTTTATCTATTATACTAATATTATAAAGAGAAAAGATATGATTGTGTGTTTGTTTTCATTGAATATGCCCCAAAACTACTGGACCGATTTAAAAAACTCTTTTACCATTAGAATCCTACATTATCTCTATTAAACATAGGCTAGTAAAAAGCTTTAGGGAACTCACCCCCTAAAAGAGGGTTTGTGGGGTGAAAGTTTGTATTGAACTTCATTATTTTTAGACTTAGAAGTATAAAAATTGGTATTTAGGCTTTTGATTATGATTAAAAATAATCTGCTTTAATATTTTTTAGATTACATCTGGTGGGGAGGTTAAAGTGGAGATAAAAATTATATGTACAGAAAAAATTTAACATTTTTAAAGTTGTAAATATGCGAATTGGAAATTAGACTTGTGATCACTCAAAAAAATGGGAGACTTTAGCTAAAAAAAGGATTTTAGGAAGCTTCCCTTCCCAATAAAGAGTAGACTGAGGGGAGGGTTAAAGTTTGTGTGGAACTTTGTCATTTCAGGATTCAGAAGTATGTTTGTTGGTTATTAATTACGATTAAAAATTATTTGTTTTAAAATTTTTAAAATTACGTCACTAGGGTGTTTAAAATGGTGATAAAGGTTTATATCAAAAACTTGTTACATGTTAAAGTTGCTAATATAGGAGTTAACTTCGTTATTTCTGGATTTAGAAGTGTAAAAAATTGGTATGTAGGCTATAAATTACGATTAAAAATGATCTGTAATATATTTTTTTGAATTATATCTCTTTGGGGAAAGGGTTAAAATAAGAATGTAAGTTTGTATAGAAAAATTGTCATTTCTAAGTCAACCATTCATCGACTTGCCGGGCCGTATGAACGGAACACTTGTCTTGCTGAAAGATAAAATTTCTGTCCGGAAATCGGTCCAGTACAGAAAGAAGCATAATATTCTGTAGTAGATTATATACCTCCGCATAGAACCTTCCTTCGATAAAATGACATACACCAAGTCCTTGGGCACTCAGCCACCCCCAAACATTTACCGAAAATCGCCCACTACTTCTGTTCTTTTGAGTACATTTTTCATCAAATCGTGTTTCTTGAGGCCTGTATACCTCAAATATCCCACTTTTTCATCGGTGAATATTATATTTTCCCAAAAAATCGGAGGTGTCAAGTAAAATTCTAGAGCAAATCCAATGCGTTGTTCTTTATTTGCATTTGTTAAAAACGGTTTTAAAGCTACCGGGTGGCAGCGCAACTCGGATATCTGCCTTATTCTTCGCCGTGTCGTTCTAACCGATGCTGGGAAATTGCTTTCCGTTTTTGCTGTAACTACAGATTTTAATGGTTGGTTTCTCAAAACATTAACTAAATAATTGTCTTGTTCCTGATTCGATAGTTTGGGACGACCACTTCCAGCTTTTCTCTCAAAGGAGTGTGTTTCCTGCCATTTTTTTTTAATAAAATGAATAGTGCTCTTTGAGCTGTTAAGCTCTTTCGCCACATCCCTTTCTGGCCTACCTCTCTACTCAATGTAATGAATAACTAAGTTTGGCATTTTAAAAAATATTTTTTGACACTGGCAACGGACACCTGTTTCTTTATTAGTTTTTTAACAGAGTAATTTATATTCTGAGTAATAATGTGGCTATAAGCTTTATTTTACGAAAGTGAAAAGAACTTGCTTTCCAAGATTTAATGGACAGTTACCTTTTGTAGCTTAGTCAAAAAAGGCAAATTTGACATTATATGATATCCTCAAGTGTCATTTTTCGTCTTAAAAAGTGCAAAAAAAAGTGTGAGCCATACTTCTGGAATACCCGGTATATTTATTTAAAGGTGGTTGAAACAAAATTTCGCCAGGCAACCCTGCAGTAATTTATTCTACTATCAAAACATTTATAAATGAAAATTCAAAAACCAGATATCTAAAGTAATCAAGTTATTAGCTTAAAAGTTTTGTAACGAGCTTTTGTAGCAATCGGACATCCCTCAGACGAAAGAACCAAAATCTATGCGACATCCTTATAATTTTATTAAGGGTCCATTTATCTGCCCATGTAATGCATGCACCATCAAAAATTACGACGTATTTATAGACGAACAAATAGTAAACACTACTTTCATATTACCTCAAAGCATTTTAAGATTTTCTGCAACTTTAAACTCGTATATACCATCAGCAAATACAAAGAAAAACTGATACAATCTAAATCCCGTCAAAAAGCGTATCATTTGCTCCTGCATTTATCCCTCAACTCCCAACAAGTCGTTAGCGACAAAAATAAAAAAGCTCGTCCTGACAACCCAAAGTGTACCGATGCGCACATATGCAATAATTCACTGGGAGAATAATAATTAAAATACGATTTATGTACGAGTCTTAGTACCTTAGCACAAAAAAAGCAAAGAAAGCAAAACCATTAGCATTAATCCATGCAGGAAGAACGTTTCAGTTTGTCTGACTCCCTGTATGATAGAGAAGTTGACCGAGAGGCATTTTGCTTTCCTTGTGGCAAACTCAGTGGCGTATACCCGTTTATATCATTAATTTTATCTGATAATATACCGGCCTAAACCAAGACATACAGTCAATGAATTCAAGTTCGATAGGTATATCTAAATCTATTTCATATTGAGAATGACATTATTTGTATTTGTCAGTCATAGCGAATATCTGCATGGATTGGTTTCAGTACCTTACAAAAGAAGAAATTTAACTGTGGTGAAGTCATTGGGGATGACAGATTGACTATGTGGAATTAAAACGACAAAAAAGATTTAGGTAATTATGTAGAATTCAATAACTTTACACCTTCCAATGATTAAATAGGGGAGAGACCCGGAAGAACCACGGACCCCGGGTCTGTAACTGTATTCGCTACGCCGTATGTCGTGGATGGGGGCCAGGAATCTCGTAACATGTGCCGACATAACGCAAATTCTTATAGGAAAAAAGTGACAAAGGTGCGCCGACCGAAACGGATGAATCCGTTTCGAAAAGTGCCTCTAAAGTCACGGGCGCCTGCTTTACGGGAAAGGGCTAATCCATCCTGAACAAACAGGTGCTTAGGAAGTGATCCCTGAATCCAAACAAAAGGCGGACAGAGCCGCTTTTATAGGGTTTCCCTGGCTTTAAACAGAAACGAGATAGAACCGTTTTCATAGGAAAAGGCCGGAGATACGGCCTCAAAAGAAACTTTTGGTTCCTGTAACAAGGTCCTGGGAGCTACCCGTGTCACTATATCGGAGAGGAGGCATGACGGATCTAATCGTCTGCTCGTCATACTTTTCAGGAGGCAGGGACATCAGAATACATATTGTGCTATTTTGTAGCGGCACGAATAAGGGGAGATGTAAGAACTCTCTTTCAATATCGGATTTATTAGAAGTCTTATTCTATTGGGAGAAATATAAAAAGGTGTGAGCCACAATAAACCGAGCGGTCGCGCTGAGGGCGTAAAAAATCCACTCACTTTAAACATAACCTAACCTAACCTAAATAAAAACCACGGAGAAGCTTTAATAGCACCCTTACTTTAGTGTTCTGATGAAAAGAGCGTTGACACTTCTCAGGAAGAAATCGACAACATCAAAAAAGGTTTGTTAATGAAAAGAAATTCCATAAAACTAATTGACCAATTTCCCACACAACGCTAAAATAGCCCAAAATCAGTAAGGAATGAAGAAGGACAATGTATTTTTAGTATCCCATATGTTAAGGGCCTTAGGACAATCAGAGGGGATTATAATATCGTTACCGTAATTAAATCCAGGAAATCCTGAAAAAGCCACCTGACAAATACTAAATTAGAAGTATAAAGTATCCGGCAAATTGGATTTATTTTTGATTTTCAGTACGAATTTGGTCTGCCTAGAAAACCGTTAATTTACGAGGGAAAAGAAAATTATGTAAAAAGTATCTTCGAGACACTTAAGGGATAAACGACAAGGTACAGTAAAGCCGAGTTCGAGCCTTCTTCAAATGAACTACCAGGGCACTTTATGTTGCCCCATTAAAAGCTGCTATAGGGAAATTAATATTACTGATTTTTTTAAGCCGAAGACTTAGGAAAATACATGTAACCTATTTGGGACATATAGAGAGTTTACGGATTAGAATAATTTGTTGCCCGATCAAAAATCTAAGCTCTATGGCACCTAGTATGATCATATAATATCTTATGGTTTTTATGCTGTTTGAGGTCATTATCCTATTAGTTAGAGTGGGCGCACTATTATGTCCTGGGTACCTTAGAATGTGTTTTTTTTTACTAAAAATATATTAATTTTTCCCATAAAAAACGTTTGCTCTCTGCTTGCTTTCTGCATTTATTTTTTTAAAATACCGTGAAATAACCTATTTATCTAAATGAAAGTATATACATAAAATTCTATACCCCACACCATATTCCAAGTGCAGGTTCATTTGCTAAAACATGAACAAACAACACTGTTAAAATATCCTGTTGCCTTTAACAAATTTATTTTCCCACAGGCCTTTGTTTATTATCTCTTTCCACCTTTCATTTTCCAACTTTTCATTGTTTTAAATATTTAAAGAAGAAGTACGGGTAAATGACACAAAGCTATTTTAGATATCAGAATTTCTAATACGTACCCTTAGTAACTTCACAATAAAGCTTATTAAAATTTACCTCTTAATTAAACCACAATTTCGGTTTGGCCAGACTCCGGGTTTTAAATATTTTATCAAGTGAAACTTATACAGGACGGACAACGAAAAGTACACATTTTTTGATATGCAAGATAAACATGTTTTAAATTAAATTAAAGTAAACTTGGCTCTTATTTTGCCTACATAAGTGTTTTTGGTTGAATCTCTTCTCTTTTTCTAAGTTCATTGAATGAAGTAAGATTCTTTCTGCATTTGGAATTCTAGGACAGTTTTAACCTCAGAAACTGAATAAGACTTCAAATTTCTAAAGTGCCCTTTAAATATACGATATTAGGCCCTGTTTCAGAACGGTCCGAGTAAAAATGTGCAGCTTTTAGTACTTTCATTTACTTGTCTTCTTAAACCCTCTTATATGCTAAATTTCAATTTTTTACCTCCTCTGGAAGTGCCCTATAACTTTAATGAGTCAGTTAGTCAGTCAGTCAGTAGTGAAATGGACAAACATAAAGCAGGATAGAGTAAAGAGAAAAAAAGGTATCGGTAGAAGAAAAAATCATGGCTTCGAAACGTAAGAAAATAGACAAATCTCAGCGTTGTGTTGCAAGAGACAGAGACGCATTTAGAAACGTGGTCGCCAACCTTCAATGAAAAGACGGCATAAAAAAAGAAGAAAATAAGGATACTTATGTGTATTTATAAACAAAATATCATATTTTTTGTAAAACAGTAACGAAATTATGATAAGCTGAATCTTTTGTGTAATATACACCCTTCGTAAGTCAGGCTGGAACTTGGCCTGGCCCACTACGGTGTACTTAGAAATTCTCTTGGTGTATCTCATTCTACCCTACCTCTAACTCATCTATAAGTACGGCCAGAATCTGAGGGAAATGTGGTAATTTCAATAATTTGCGACCTAGAATGTCCCACACAGCTTCGATTTAAGAAAAATTAGACGATTTTGGGTGCCATGGTAGACGGTAAATGTGATGTTGATCGCTGAAGGCTAAAGTTACTCTGGCCACAAGTGGTCTGGCTATGTCTTGTTAAAAAATGCTACTTTTAATTGTCTTAAAATATGAAAGGAAATGTCAGTGGTTCACTACTTCCTGAATGCTCATTTTATCTCTAAGAAAGACAACTGCGTCATGTCTCTTACCACGTCGCGTTCTTAGCATTGTGAGACAATCATGCGTACCCAAACAAAATCAAGATTTATCACCTACTTCTGATTCTACAGAAATCATGTCAATTTTATTGATACCCAACTAAACCACACTATGTGCCTGATTACAGAACCGATCAGACCCACACCCTTATATTGGCTTCCCCTGCTAAGTAACATCCTCTCGCCCCAAATCCGCAGAACAAAGGCACTACTCAAAGAGTTCCGTAACATACAAGGAAACCCGCAGCTGCCTATTCATAATGATATACTTCACTCCGCCGAAACAAACCACGCTCTAGAAATCCACCAATGTTAAATGCTCAACAGCTGGACTCGAATAACACCACAACAAGAAATTTATGGAAACAGAACCGTCAACGCATTGAGAATCTTCAGGAACGACTATGGTTTAAGGCCTATTATTGCGACATCACAGGTGCTGAGCTGGATAAAAAACGATGGTTCCATTAAAACAGAATACGTACTGGACATGGACGATGCTCCGACTCACGTTACAAATGGGGCTTTGCTCAGTCACCGGAATGCGATTGCATTGCTCCAAACCAGACTATTAGACACATCAGAAAGGAGTGTGATTTGCGATCATACCAGGGCGCCTGGAGCGACTTTATGAGGGCGGAAGACTCAGCGCTGGAATGGATTAAAAACATAGATATTAGTATATAGACAATTATTGTTCTCTTCTCGTTATATTGCATGTATGCCATACGAATAAATAACTGACCTCCAGAATCAAAACTACTTGTTTGGCGATACACTCTACGCATCCTGACTACCCTTCTGTGTTCTTGAAACCACTGATTCGTAACTGCACAAGTATAGCGACAAAGGTCGGGTTCTGGCGATCTTTATGGTCTGTTGTAAGAGAGAGAAAGAGAGGAGTTTTTAAGGGCATGTTAATGACTGTGGCTATTTATTACTCTTTTCTAGTGCTTCTTCTAAGTAAGTTTACTTAATTAATTTAATTAGGATGTAGATCGTTTATGTGCTTAAGAAACAAAATGGTGTTGTCAATATTTTATTTAAGGGTTCTTATGTTTCTTTAATGTTACTGTGGTCTATATTAAGTGGTGCTCATTATATATGTAATTAAAAATCAATAACATATACAAGATGATGTTTGATTTTTATCAGATAAAAGAATGGAGGGATAAATAATTGTTTCTCACAGCAAGGAAAATAGTGGTGGGAGATGCAAAAAGAATGTCATTTATTATCTGCAGTTTGTTTCATTTTTCAATGATACTCTTCAAGTTGGAAGCATTTGACACTGTTTTCTTTGATAAGTGGTGCGAAAAATTATGTCCTGATTTTGGAAGCTATTAATAAGGTAATTTGCCAGATTTGTCCTTTCGTATTCGAGTATACTGATATAGTGGACATTCAATTTGTATTAGTTTAGGTTTATTATAGTGTCCTCTGCAAAAAGTGACTAGATATCGGGGTCATGGTGGGGCCAAACTACAAGAAACTTCTAAATTATGTAAAATTTTCTTTTTGCCATTAAAATATTTTTATATTAAAAGTTATATTCTTAGTTAAATAAACTCTATACCAACTATAAAATTATATTATTTTTATTGAACCTTTAGTCCAGTTTACTTTATATTTTGTTTCACCCTATAGGTAATATTTATTCTCCACAGGGAGGACACAGGGACAAAAGTTAAATAAAGTAGGGAAGGAGAATCCCTTTGAGCTGTCCTAAACAAGCATATTTTTCAATAATTCGGGGGCGGTTACGCAATGGGTTTTAGTTAAACAATCCGATTTTGCATATTATAGAAATATACTGTTTAAAGGAAAGGCTGTTTGGTTTTAAGCCGTTCGGGATTTGAAAAAGCGGTTATTTTAGGAAAGTTTTGTGTCTTTATTTGTAAATCCTAACCTGATTATATGGAAAGAAAATTCGGAGGATCATTTGTGCTTCTGAAAGGTAAACCAAAAGAATGAAAGGTGATTACTGGATATTTTTAGGGTTAGGCCTTTTACCTTTTAAACAATTTTAAAAGATTTAAAAAATATTATCATCTTTTTGTGCTTATTGAAGATAAAGTAACTAAAGAAGAAGGGTAAAATTCGGCCTTTTTCGCTCATAATATTTGTGAAAGATCAAAGTTTCAGTTTAGGTCATTTTATTATATCTATAATAAGTCCAAGTCTCTTTATTTACATCCACAATAAATTGGTTAAAAAATAGAATAGCATGTACCAGAAAACTTTAAACTTGCTATTTTTGCCATTTTACCCGTTTTTTGATCTTTATTAAAAAAAAAATGATGCGCTGAACGCGCCAAAATAAAGCTTACCAATTGTTGTACTAAAAATTAAAAAATATGTTGGTGCACAAAGCGCATTATTTAATTTTATAATAAATAACAAACGTGTAATTTTTTTTTTAATCTTTATGACAACTCACGAAGGATTATTATATATGTATATTATATTCCCACGGATTTATTAAAATATAAACCTAAGACAAATAGTATGTCGGTTTTCCGTGTTTTAACCCATTTCTTCCCAGTTGTTCGTCAACGTTGTCCAACACTGAAACATGCAAATTTGCATTTCACAGACCTTTAAAACGCGGGAGTGCCACCAGGACGTTATTTTAAATAACTACTACCTAAATATGCCCGGCGGGGGTGGGATTCGAACCTGGGTCCCGGCGGGCGAGCCGGCCTGACCACTACGCTACCGGACAGACTATGGCAGAAAATGGCAAAAACTTAATAAAAATAGCAATTTTGGAGGTTTTTTTAGTAGTTGTTATCTTTTTTAACAAATTTATTGTAGATATAATAAGATACTTGGACTTACTATGGCCCAAATTAAAATTTTCACTTTTCACGAATATGATGGGCGAAAAAAAGCCGAATTTACCCACCTCCTTTTCAAAAAGCATATAGAAG
>JAHBCN010009957.1:0-33341 GCA_019359885.1 Listronotus oregonensis | reverse complement strand
CAACATATTAACCGAGAAAGAACTGCATAAAACAATGTTTTTTATAATAAAATTTGCTCAGTGATTTGATATATATATATAGGAAGATCAAAAAGTGTTATTCTGATTAAATTCTCGTTTTTTAATGTTTATTTCAATTTTAATTAGTATTTAAAATAAATTAAAAAACGAATCAACAGTTTTTTATTCATATAAGTTAGCAGGCTCTACAAACATAAATCTGAACTCACCTGAGGAAAAAATCTCTACAGTCAGGGTAATCAGGGAAAAAAGGCATCACCATTGATAAAAAAAAAATTACATAGTTTTTTTTTTTTATTATTGTTCCCCACAAACAAATAAATTAATCAATAGAAATTTAAAAAACCCTTTTCAATCAATACAATAAATCAAACAACATTTGCATTATATTTTAATTCAATCAATAAACATCATAATCATAATAAATAATAACAAATAAATAATCATAAATAATAATAAAAAAATTTTTTTATTGTAATATATATATATATATATATATATATATATATATATATATATATATATATATATATATATATATATATATATATATATATATATATATATATATATATAAAATATATATATATATATATATATATATATTTTTTTTTTTTAAAAAAAATATATATATATATATATATATATATATATATATATATATATATATATATATATATATATTATATTATTAAAAATAATAATTTTTATTTTTTTTTTTTATTTATTAAAAAAATAAATATTTTTTTAAAAAAAATTAATTTTAAAAACCCCTTTATTTTTTAACACAGGAAAATTTTTTTAATTTTTTTGGGGTTTTTTTTTTCCCGATCCCAAAAAGAAATGTTTAAAAAAATTTTTAAATAAATTTATTTTTTTTTTAAAAATTAAAAAAATTTTAAAAAATATTTTTAATTAATAAAATAAAAAAATTTTATAAAATTTTTATATATTATTATAAAAAATAAATTTTATATATATATATATATATATATATATATATATATATATATATATATATATATATATATATATATATATATATATATATATAAAATAGTTTTTTTGGGGAAAAGGTCAGGTATTAAAAAAGATTGTTAAAAAATTTTTATTTTTTAAAAAAAAATTTTCCCCTAAGGGGCCCATCAAATTTTTTTTTTAAAAAAAACAAGCTAAAAAAGAAATATCGAAAAAAATAAGGGGTTCCTTACAGAAAACACTCATTTGTAGTGTTGTGTAATGGACATTCGAAAACATAAAATCACAAAAGGAACACAAAATATTAAAAACAGTTATTTACACTTGTGTTAATAAATATAGCAATAGTTTGCGGACCTTGGCAATACCGCGTAGTTTTTTTACAGAATTTTAAGTGATCAAAAGCAATATCGTATAAAAAATTAATAGATATGATTTTTTTTAGTTTCTCTGAGAGAACAAAAAAGTTATCCGAGGCCCGATTATGCCTTGATAAGAGTGCCTTCCTTCCAACCCTGCTGAGCATTGTGCCGCATAATGCGCTTTTATTCAGTAATTAAAAAACAACAATTATATTAGCTGTTTACGAACAACCACTTTTCTTCCTAAGTTAAAGTTAGTTTCTGACCTGGCTAATTGTTTGATCGAACACGCACGACTCCCCAAAACGATAAAATGTCAAATTTTGCTCAACAGATTGCCAAGATATCTCAGACAGAAATCCGGGTACCTTAGCAGGGGCAAGGGGGGGGGTCAGATTTTTCAGCTGTGACAAATCGTACGGCCAACTCAAGGGTAATAAACCTACTACCCTTGCGGCCAACTAAGTTAGTTTCCCTCAACTTAGATGCTAGGTTTTCCCATGCCAAGGTTGATAAACTTAACAAGGAGTACTCGATTTTTACTATTTGTCCGCAGATATAGGTTATGTTTGGACGTTACCGTTTTGCCCAGAAGGTAGATTTATTTTATTAATTTTTGTTAAATATTCAACTTTTAAAAACTAGTTTGGATGTACACTTATTATTAGATCTGTATTGTATACACTGACCTCAATATGGACCGGTAAAGGGTATCAGATGCGCGGTTCAAAAGTGAGATTTTATGGGCGAAAAAATGTGTCCGTGCGCCGTGGCTCTAGTCATCTCTTAGGACTTGCGTCTACGGAGCAGTTTCCACAAATTTTCCATATTGCATGTAGGCAACCAACTATACACTAATTCATGTTGACGAAGCCAAAACCTTGCCTGAAATTAACATTTTAAAGAAAAAGGTGGCATTTTTAAGACCCACATTGGCTGCACTTAGAATGGCGTATGGAAGACACTGAATAAAATCATCATAAGTACCAACCACTCCACATAACAAAAACATAACGCCGCAAAGAATGTTTAAAAAAAAACAAAAAAGGAAAAAAACAGTGTCAAAAAAATATCAAAACCCTCTGCAGTTGAGAGTCAAAAGATTGCTGCTATGCTTTTATTAAAGGATTAAACATCTAAAAGATATTTTTGTTTTATTTGTTTACATAATATAAATACAATCATACATAATTCGCCACCCCATCAACCCTTCGTCAAAAAAAATCTAATTTTGATTTCAAATGTTAAAATAAATGTAAAACCTTATTTTTTAAATAATTCAGTGTAGTTACTGATATATTTCCAAAAATATTTAGCCAGATTAAAGAATAAGGTATTTTTTAAATCTCAAATTCGTTTAATGATTACTCAACTCTCATGATCTAGCCTTGTGAAAAAATATAAATACACTCCGCTAAGAAAGTATTGCATCACCCGTATTTTACTTGTGCACTTATGTCAAATTTAAAATTTTATTTCTGAACTATCCTTTGTTCGATTCTTGTGTAATTTTCAGGAAGGGGGTAATTTTAACTGCTCTTTCGGATGGTACGATCCATTTTTACCTAAAATTAGAAAGAAAACCTGTGGTTTTCGTCAGTTTTTAGCGCTTTTTTAAACGTGACAAAAAGGCACTATAAAGTTTTACAAGAAAAATTGCTAAAATAGGTACGTAAACAAATGTGTTAAAGTTTTCAAAGGCAACATTAGTTTTCCAATATTTGACAAAGTAATGTTTTTATAGGTAAAATACGGGTGATGGCGGCGATGCGATAATTTCTTGGCGGAGTGTATCTCAGAAAAATGCACAACTAATACCTATTCCGCTAATTGAACTATTTATTCTTCACATCCAACCGTACATTGGGGCACCCCATGAAAACTAAGGCTAGCTACGTCGATGATTCTTCACTAGAAAATTTATAACAAAAATAATATACATACAATTATTTAGATATGCGCGTACTACATTTAATTATTTATTTATTCCTAAATTATTTAGAGATTATTAATTTGTAATTTCTCCAACTTTTCATATTAATTCACATTTTACAATGGTCATATTACGTCATATACCTCCCAGTGTATAGTAGGTTGCCTACATCCATAATGGATAAATTGTGGAAACTGCTCCCTAGACGCAAGTTCTCTTAGGGTCCTAAATCATGCGCGGAACGGATTAGCAGATCGATTTTATTTACAAATTCGTCGCCGGCAAGTTCCGTACTTCGTCAATTGATGACTTAAATAAAGTATATATTACACTGGTTAAAAAAACCATGGTTACTGGTTTTTTGAACCAGTGAAACACATATGGTTTGTTTAGATGTTGTTCTTAATCAAAAATAAACATATTATCCATTGTCAGCTCCTTAAATTCCTCTAGTTCTTCTGAATGTTACAGCTATGGAAAGCCACAAATTTTTGTACTGGTTCACAACTGATGTAGCGTTGTAGTTAATAATAATAAAAAATTGCGAATACGACTGAACATGACTTGTGGCTTATCTAAGAATTAACTTTTTGTTTCATCTATGTAACACAATCATAATTGAAAAAATAATCACTATAATTATTTATTTCGGATTAAAAAAATCTGAACAAAAAATGTATTGCATTAATCTAAAAAGTCAGTAAGTATGATTACAACATAAAACATTCCCATGGAGCATATACCTACTAGAGGCACTCTTGCCGCTTGGGAAAACGATCATTTGTGCAAGAAAGAAAGAATAGCGGTACAACCTTTTTCTCCCTCCAACGTGATCATTGGTCGGTGAAAAGAATATATATACCCCGCTCTGCGTGCTGATTTGTCGGTCTCTCCGCGTCGATCTATCGGCACTATGGTTGGAGCCACGGAGAAAGGTTTATCCTATAATTCTTTTTCTCTTTCGACTGCCAAACGGCAAGGCTGCCTCTAGTAAATAAATGCTCGTTTTGTATAAAAACTTTTAAGATGTTTAGAATATCCTTTTATCGCTATCAAAAACATAAGTGTAAACAGGAAAAGAGTTAACGTTATTTGTATAAACATTTTTTTACCCTTTTGTTTATAAGTCTGTTCCAAACTCGCAAAAAACCGTTTATTGCATCCCTTTACTGATCCCCAAGCAAAGCAAAACCCTTTAAATATATAGAAAGCGTTCAAACTTCGTCGTTTTTGAACTGACATAAAACCGTGTAAAGTCGACAGTCACGCGTTTAATAAATTCTAACAGTTTCCAAACCATTTTAAGGCGGTACAAAAACTGGGTCTTGAAATTAACCCTATCTTTTATTAGCCCCTATTTTTTCTATTTTATATTTTGCAATATTAATTTTGTTAACTCATGGCTTATATTACTACCTAACATAATTTATATATGTATAGAAACGCAAAATAAAAGAATTTAGTATCTAAATATATAAAAAATATATTTTATAAATATAAATTAATTAATGCCATACAAATTTCTAAGTCCGGAACTGGTCCTGCTTTTTAAATACGCATGCTTAATGACACCATCGTTTGTTTAGTGCGCGAGGTCGTAAACTTGCCATAAATGCGATTAGTCATTATATATCTAAAGTTAGGTTATCTATGATTGTATACCATTTGATAAAATTAAAGGTACTCGCCCACTAGAGCGACGCGACGCGACTCGACGCGACATTGTCGCTTGCTTGCTCTACCGACTTGTCTGAGCGGTCGCGTCGCGTCGCGCCGCGTCTCATCGCCTAGATGGGCGGACTTCAGTTTAATTACATGTAAAGTATCCCTAATGCATTTAATCGCGTCGCGCTAATGGGCGAGAACCTTTAGACTTTGTACTACTTGTAAGCAAAACAATAGGCAAAACGATTACGTCACAAATAGCGAATTGACATTTAAATTTGGCGTATATGGGCTTAGATGGGATCGAGTACTCCTTGTTAAGTTTACCACCCTTGGGTTTTCCTTTGTATATTATTAAAATAAACATTTATAACGCTTCGGTAATCAATAGATTATAAGGAACTAGTTGATTATTTTTACTAGCTAGGGAAAGGGCTATTGCATCTTATATATAAGGTGGATTTATTTAAACAATAATATAAAAATTAAAAGTTATACGACAAGTTACCAAATAAGATCCTATTTAATCCTTTAAGATTAAAATTTCACCGAAAAAAGTTATTCTTTTTCCCTTATTTTAGAACTTTAAAACACTACAGCCCTTTATATCCCCCATTTCGTCAACACTGTCCTAGCATCAAGACATGCAGATTTTGCATATTACGCACCTTTTAGACAACGCGGTAAAGCCACTACGGACCTTGTACAAATAACTATTACCTCTGAATTACCACTGTAACATCTGGGTAATATCATCCAGACAGGACCTAACTTTAACGTAGGTTCCGAACTACAACCAAAACATTTTAAGTCATCGCACTACGACTCCGTCTAGTGAATTTCTAGTCACTCCCAAAAAATATGGGCTGGAACCAGAGAAATTCTCTGGCTGGAACCAGAGAAATAGAGAAGAGGAGAAAGCGCTTCAATCTGCGCGAAAAGTCTAATATAGAGCTTGCGCATGGTTGCTTTCGATTCGTCATTTGTCATCATTTGTGCTTGTCATGTCATAATCTGTTTGTAAACAAAAATTTAATTAAAATGGTTTTGGATGAATAATATTACGTTTTATGAATGAAATTAAAATTTTAAGATGAAAACGTACCATTATTAAACAGTATACTATGGGTAAATAATTTGAGTGAATTCAAAATATTTATGGGTTAGAAGATTTTTTCTTGGTAAAAAGCTCAGAATATTGAAATCCTACTATTAATGTGTTTTTGAATTTTTTAGTTAAGGATAAAGAAAGCAGAATACGTTATAAATATGCATATAATATATATTACAATTTTTTAATGAAGAGGGCAAGAAGATCCAGGTGACTTGGCAGAAACGATGAATGGAAATGCTAAAATCGAAATACCAACTTGTTTACCCAAAAAGCTTTAATAATTTTCCCAATAACTGCAGTGCTGTCTTTAGAACTTTAAAGTAAACATATCTGTTTAATGGATTCTTTAAAAGTCAAATAAAGGCCTTTGTTATTCAAAATTTGTGTACAGTATTTCACACTTTTTTATGTAAGTGCTCTTATCGAAGGTGTATTTCATAATTTGGTGTGTACAAAAAGTGTTAACTAATTCTGAATAACAACCAGACCTAAAGTTAGAATAAGAGAATATAGCAAAAAATGCATACAATATAAAAGGCATCCTAAAGAATTTCCCAGTGAGAACATGCAATATGGACAAATAGCATTTTATTAAATAAAATAAATAATCAGTAAAGAAGTGTTTTATTTATACCTGTATTTTATGTCAAATGATTTTTTTTGCATTAAAAAGTAAATTTACTTTAAGAAATGACACTGGATAATACATGTAGTTGGCCCAATTGAACACCTTTATTTTATAAAATGGTTGTTTAACAATATAATCTATAATCATATATCATCTTAAGCAGGTGATCATAAGTCATAAGTGTGAGTTTTTTTCTTACTATGAAAATTATAAAAGGAAGGTCCTATATATTAAAAAAAAATACATGCTATATATTAATTTTTATATGCACTGTGATGATACTAACTCCTTAACTTATGCCACTCGTTTTGTTTACCTATACCATTTTAAACAATGCTCAGGTCAGCTGCCATTCACATATTATCTTTTTCTTATGATACTCTTTTTTTCAATACCTATACTCCTTTTTGTTTTAGTTTTCAGAATACAACCAGACATAGTCCTTGCCTTTGTAGCTTATTTTCTCAAATTTCTTAAAATAATTTTTGGTGGAGAATAGGTTTTTTTTTTGACAATTAATATTGTAAAATTGCAAACATAAATTTCTGTTTCCTGTTAAAATAATCTTATTGTATTGTATAATTTAAGATAATTTTTATCGATGTTTAAATATTGTTGATCACACACACATTCTAATTGAACAAATTATTTCATAATTAGTTTATATTTAGGCTGCTGCAGAGACAATTTGAGATTAATATGTGCAATTGCCAATAATAAGATACCATAATAATAGAGTTATGTAGACAAATCTGGGCAAGTTCAACTCTCCCTCTGAGGAATAGAAAAGTGACATTCTTACACTTAATCCGGTAGGTTAGTTTGCTTAAACTATTGGGTTAACAATAAAACAAGATATTTTTATCAATAGGTTTTATTGACCATTAAATGGAATCAACTTGGTTAACTTATTTCTTATTCTTTCCCCTTGAATAGTTTTGGTATGGTGTTTCGCCATGGAATTGGTGATAACTGGTGGGTACTTGGGTGGAAATGCCATCCAAAAAAGCAAAAGATATAACATTTTGTCTTAAAATCTTTCCTTGTCTGATATGTTTACTATCCAGGAACTGTTTTAAACAAATGTATCTGCTAGCTGACCAATTGTTCATTTGCAGTATACTCAACCATTTTTTAACCAAAACTTCCTCTTTTAGAAATCTAAAATTAAAATATTACATGTAAATTTTGTTGCGCCTGCAAATATGGAAAAATCAAGAGACCTAAACTATTATAATGTATGTTATCATATAAAATTACAATTAAACTATTTTAGCTTTAATTTGTCTAGGTTTTTATTTACCCAATAAAATATTTTCACTATATAAAATGGGGTACTTACAAACGAAAATAATCTTCTGCTGTACTATATTTTCTAGAATTGGAACACCCTCTCACGCAACAAGGCATAGTTCATTAAACTAAATTAAAGCATTATAAATGGAACACTTAACTAAAATAAAACGAAAGATACTAAGCCAAATCTAATCCAAAAAGTAAACAAAACATTTACGAAAAACTCTTGTTTATACGACAACCCTTTTTATTCCATGAGAACAACAAAGAAAACAAAACAAATGTCAATTTCGATTTGACAAGTAGAAGCAACCATGGCGGCTCACATGCCGTCCTCGTAAAATTGGATGCGCAGTGGTCGAAGCGCTTTCTCCCCTCTTCTATTTCTCTGGCTGGAACCGACAGAGTCAAAGAAAATAAACCCAGCAGAGTCATCTACTAACCACAGAGCCAAACAGTCACTTCGTTCAGATCCTAATCTTAGTTCTACCCAATTCTACCCATGATACTATTACTGAAGATAAAACCACTTGCGATTTAATTTCGTACGACGTTGCGCATGACGTCATGACGACAACAATTCTGCTTGTCGGTTGGGAAAGCAGTGTTTTAAAGCCTTTTTTTAACGTTTATTGTATTTTGGCATTATATGACGTTTAAAAATAAATAAATCATGGCTTAATCCATCTAACATCTAAACAGAAATCGAATGCCTATTAAAACCGCCGTTTCGGGGAAATAGTCGTCGAGTGACGTCAGGCGTGCGAAGATGCTTATCTCATGCGCGTGGGTTATCTTTAGAGTAATAGTATCATGGGTTCTACCTTTTCTTATAAGACAGAAAGAGATAACAACAATTTTATATGCTTTTTGTTGCCCTGTTCGTGTTTGAACCTAAACCGGTTTATGTTTACATTTTCTCGTAAGATGTTTAGGCAGCAAAATAAAAACAATTTGTACAATTGTAAAAATAGGCATTTATAAAACTTGTAACAGTAAAGTGAATGTAACTTTCTTTTTAAACCAAAATTTAGGCATAAAAATGTACATATTTTGCTTTATAACAAAGCTGTAGAGACGCCCTACATAACTTTTATTACGCAGATAGAGAATATTTAGTAAGTTTTGGAATAATGGACATATCTGGGTGCACTTTCCTCATATTTGTATGGCTTTTAAACGTATTAACTGAAATTTATGCAGCAGATGCATGTAATAATCAGGTTTGTATTTAATAATTTACTTTCTATAACACATTGCTTTCCCAATCAGTATTAAGAAATTTCCGGTCTTTCATGGATAAATATCTGTTAAAAGAACTTAAAATGTACCCACCCCTAAATACTATCAAAATTGTAAACAAAAAAAAATATAATTAAGAAAAGGGCTACCAATGATTCTCAGGGTAATTTTTACTTATTTGGCCCATCGTCAATTTTATCTAAATTTCTATAGGAAGTTTTTGGGGTGCTGATCTCAATCTAGTAATTTGTCCTAGTTTTTGAATTGTGACGCCAATTTCGACCTAACCTCAAAACTGCACAAACTTTCCTTTAAAATTCGCCTATAAACCTGGTTACACACAAATTGGAGCATATTATGGCAAACACTTTATATTTAATGGAATAAATTTATTTTTATGATTCTTTAGTTGTGTTTACTTATTATTTGAATTTATTGCCTGAGTAAGGGTGAAACGGAGTGTTCCAAGGGTTGTATCATTTTTCAAGATCTAAATCTTAGTTCCAAAGTTTCTACCTTTTCGTTTAAGACAAAATTGAGATAACAACAATTTATATCTTTTGGTTGCCCTGTTCGAGTTTAACCAAACCGGTTTATGTTTACATTTTGCTGTAAGATGCTTAGGCAGCAATAAAAACAATTTGTACAATTTAAAAATAGGATTTATAAAATTTGTAACGTAAAGTGAATGTAATTTCTTTAGAACCAAAATTTAGGTCAAAGTAATATATTTGCTTTATAATAAAGCTGTAGAACGCCCTCATAAATTTCAAAAATTAATATTTGTAAAGGGTTTGGAATATGTGACATATCTTGGTCCAAATTCGCATAATGTATGGCTTTTAAACGTATTACTGAAATTTATGCAGCAGATGCTGTAATAATCAGTTTGTATTATAATAATTACTTTCTATAACATTGTTTTCAAATAATATTAAGAAATTTCAGGTCTTTCATGGATAAATGTCTGTTAAAAGAACTTAAAATGTCCAACTAAATACTTTATCAAAATTGTAAAAAAATATAATTAAGAAAAGGGCTACCAATGATTCTCAGGGTAATTTTTACTTATTTGGCCCATCGTCAATTTTATCTAAATTTCTTATAGGAAGGTTTTTTGGGGTGCTGATCTCGAATCTAGTAATTTTTTGTCCTAGTTTTTGAATTGTGACGCCCAATTTCGACCTAACCTCAAAACTGCACAAACTTTCCTAAAATTCCGCCTTATTAAACCTGGTTACACACAAATTGGAGCATATTATGGCAAAACACTTTATATTTAATGGAATAAATTTATTTTTATGATTCTTTAGTTGTGGTTTACTTGATTCATTTAGAATTTTTTTTGGCCTGCGGAGGTACTTGAGGGTTGAAACGGGGTGGTTCCAAGGGTTGTACCGGTCCAAATATTTTTATATGGCTTTTTGATAACTGTAGGACAATCTCCACAAATTTCAGACTGGCACGGGAGTTAGATCGATTTAATTTGAATTTTTTTCAGACCACGGATATACTCGAGGGTTGCAAAAGGATGGTTCCAAGGGTAGTACCGATCCAATTATTTTTGTATGGCTTTTTTATGACTTCAAGACGAACGTACAAAAATTTCAGACCAGTATGAAAATTGTATTGATTCATTTGGAATTTCTTTTAGCCCACGGAGGTACTTGAGGATTGAGAAGAGATGGTTCCAAGGGTAGTACCGGTCCAATTGTTTTTATATGGCTTTTTTACGACTCTAGGACGATTGTCAAAAAATTTCACATCGGAAGAGGGTTGGATCGATTCATTTTGACTTTTTGGCCACGGAGGTAATTGAGGGCAAAAAGGGCTGCTTTTAAGGGTTGTACCGGTCCAATTATTTTTGTATGGCTTTTTTATGACTTTAGTACGATCATACAAAAATTTTAGACTGGTATGTGAGTTGGATTGAAATAAATTTTCCTAAAATATAGTAAGGGTTTTACCAGGAAATGCTCCATTTTGGGAATAACCAGTTTTAAGAAGGCAGAATTTTAGGAAACTGTAGTTCTAAGGTTAGGTCGTCATAACTTAAAAACTAGGGGATTTTGACAAAAAATGACTTTTAGATTTATGATCAGCACTCCAAAAAGAACCCCTATATGTTTTTGGATAAAATTGTTGATGGGCCTGATAAGTAAAATTTCCAAAGATAATTTTCATAATTTTATTAACTATTAACTATTAAAGAACATTTAAAGTTTTTAAAAATCCATTGCAGTTCTTAAAGAACAAAAATGGAGTTACTAAAATATTTTCATATATGGCATATATTCTGTATCTAATGTTCTTTTTTTTTTGTAATTTTAGTTATATTTGAACTCTTCAGATGAAAACATAGTTCATGTAAAGAATCTTGCAACCAAAGACTGTTCTGAAATTAGCTTTGAAGGTAATGAAAAGCTCAATTCACATTTGGGCTCTGTAAGTGTTGAAGCTATCAAAGACAACAAAGACTTTTCATTAAACATATCGTTTTATGATATTAAATGGAAGAGTAAGTTTTTTGTAATTCACATGATTCTACTTGCAACTATTAGTGTTTATACTAATAACTTTAGCAAAACTAAAAAATATCCAAGATTTCTTTTAAACAGAACATTATGTGAAAAAAAAACTAAATATGGCTGACTATATTCATATGGACTCATTAAAATGGCTATCTTGTGTATTTTTTCCCTAAGAATCCTGAAGAATCATTAGGAAAGTGATTTGAATTAAAACAAGAGAGATATGACATAAAATTGTATTAATGGGACATCTTATTTATAGATTTGTTTTTCAGTGTCTCTTTTTTTTCAATATGTTTTAATAAAAGAGGGTTTCATATTTACCATTAGTAACAACAGAGTTAATGTAATTCATTTGAGAAAGCAGTTAAAATCTCCCAAAATTAATAGTTAAAGAGTTTTTAGAAAATCGAAACAAGTGCCTATCTAAAAAAATAGTTTCAAAACAAAGAGTCCCTTAAGGATCACCTCCCTCTCTCTCCACTTCTTTACAATGTATACTGCTATGATATACATAGTAAACAAGTAAACCCAAAACATTATATTCTACAATATGCAGATGACACCACACTGATTGCTCCTTATCAATTTATACCCAAAACTGTGACAAAACTCCAACACTTAATAAACAAAACACTACCATGGTTCAAAAAATGGGACTACATTCTAATCCGGACAAATCTCAGTTTCTAATATTTTACCACCATCTGAAAGAAAACTCACCTGTGATTTATACAGGGTGTTTCAAATTCGACTCTCACCATTGGGATCTCGGAAACGGTAAGAGATATGAAGAAGTTTAAAGTACGGCAAAGTTGCGTATTGGGGAGCCCAATAATACACCATTAAAAAGTTAAAGTTATCTTTTGTACTTTTAGAAATATGGCGAAAAAACTGAAAATGTCGATTTTTTTTTTAATTTTTTATTATTTGTTATTTATTATTATTCCAAAAGTTAAAAAAATTTTAAGAATACATTCTCATTGGATCTTTTTGCGCTTTATGTATTGGTTAAGTCAGAATTTTCTTACGACGTTTCGGTTTTGTTAACCAATCTTTAAGTTTATTTTTTTAAATACAGCCCCGGATTTTTTATTAATTTTTTTTGAACCCTAATTACAAAAATGTATAACACTTAATATTTATTTAACAAATATGGAACTCCTCTATCAGAAATACATGATTTTTTATAGGCGCTCCTTATCTAACTCATTGTCTCTTATGGAAAATATGTTTATTTACCAGAAAAAAATCAAGTGTTATACATCATTATAATTGGGATTGAAACTGCTTTTAAAAAATGCAATAAACGATCGAGGGCCGTTTTAAGAAAATCAAGTTGATGATGGGTTAGATTTTTTCCGCCATATTTCCGAAAGTACAAAAGATAACTTAAATTTTTTACCGGTGTATTATTGGGCTTCCCAATAGGCAACTTTGCCCCAATTAAAATTTTTCCCTATCTCTCTTGTACATTCCACAATAATTCGTTGATTTCTCGACCGCAATAAAATTTATATGACAACCCTCAGTGGTAAACCCAGCTATAAATAAGTTGCCTGACAAATATCTATTGTGTAGGCACCGCACCTTTTGAAAGGGTACAGGTCCTGATTACCTACTAATATCAATAGTTTAGGTTAGCTATTTTGGATGCTCAATAACACACACGAAAATACCTTGACAAACTCCAAACGACTGATGAACTAAGACAAAAAGACTCTGCTTTATATTCAACACCTGCAATTTGCCTTTAACCTACATAATATGAAAAAAAGTAGGTACAATAATAAATAAAGAAAATTTTAAGTCCGGACCTACATGCGGGTATCCAAAGTTTATTGAGTTTTACAACTAACAGTAGCAGGTAAAACGCGAGATCAACGAATTATTGTGGAACGTCCTGTACCGTTTCTGGGATCCCAATGGTGAAATTCGAATTTGAAGCAATCTGTTTAGAACGCCAACAGGTAAAACCAAAAACCACCGCTAATATGGTTTTATTGTATTGTATTATTATATTAATGCATTTCCTAATTTAAAAAAATAATAAATTAAATAGAAATGTAATTAGTTTTAACTATTCCAATCTGGTATTTTCTCTATATTTTTTTATTCTACTTCTGCTTGTAGAAGCCTATGTAAAGCTATCCGAACTAAATAAACCTGAAAAAAGCATTTGTAAGGTATATTCCACAGGAGATCAGGTGAAGTTTCCAATAACAGAAGTATATGATCTGTGCTTCAACCTGTATAATTATAATGAATCTGTCGACTATAAACTTGACTTTAAAGCTGAACTAAGTACAGATATATTATATAAAGAGGTTGTTTTCAAACTTCCAGCTGCTGGAAGTTTTGGTAAGTCTTTTAATTGTATGTATATCAGTGTAGATAACAATTATTTTAATTACTCTTTTTCCAAATTTTATAAAATAACTTGGTTAGCTTTTAGGTGTCTTTCTCTCATATTTAAAATGTTATACCTAACTGGTTGTTCCTTATTTAAACTATAATTTTTAAATTCTAGAAAATACTGTGCCATTATCCAAAAGAGCAATCTTTATCAGTGTAGATACATCTAGCAATTACGAGATAACTTTGATAGTTCAAAATTTACCCACTATTTACAATATCAGCTACTATAAGGTAGAATTATTCAGAGAAAAAGACAACAGCGATATATTACTAGATGTAAGAATGCTTAAACCAGGAACAAGTGGTACAGAGGAATTTGTATATATAACCTACAATGAAGAAGGTCATTATTTTTTTAAAGTTAGTGCAATTAATGATGACATGTGTCCTGAGGACGTTTGCCTGAAGAGTTTATCTCCAAAAATTTTTATAAGTATGTATTTTACATTTTTCCTTATCTCGATGTATTACCTTACTATCAGATACATTTTATAATTAGAGTTATTCTATATAAAAACGATTTATTTTGTTCTTACTTGGAGGAAATCTTCATGGAGACCCTAAAAAAATTATTTTTATGCTTTATAACATTTAGCTGTTAATTTTTTTCTATTAAATATATTTATACGTTCGACACGGCATTCGAAAGAGAAAAGGTAGTTATTAGTCCAAAAAAAAGGTCGTGAAATACGATTTTCAGGTTAAAACTTGAATTTTTGATATAAGTTACTTGGAAGAATCTAAAAACGAACTGTATTTTTTTTGAATTCACCCCCGGGAAGGGGTGAGAAAAAATTAAAAAAGGGTTTTTTTTTTGAAATTTTGAGAAAACGGTAGGTCCTAGAAAAAAAGTTTTAAATAAAAGTTGTAGAACGTAAAATTCTACATAAAAATGATTTTATAACTTATTTTCCTAAAATTGAAATTAACTGAGGTAGCGTAGCTAGAAGCTAGGGGATGATAACAGCAACTTTAAAAATCATAAATTATTGAAAAATTAAAAACTCATAGTTTTTTTTTATTATTTATATAATTAACAACTTTAATATTTATGTTAGCTCTTGTTTTTATGGGAAACACTCGAAGGTCAATATAGTTATTTATTCTCCTACTTTAGAACTTAATTCAATATTTGTATTTTAACTGACAGTTAGCAAAGATATGACGTTATCGACTTTTTTTAATGGTACATATGATTTACGATATATTATTTAAAAGCTCATGTTTTACACAGTATGCTTCTAAATTTTGGCATGATTCTGACAAGCTATTTGAAAATGTGACCAACCATCTTTCGCAATTCAATACGGTCTTAGCGACATTTTTAGTTTATTGAGAAAACTTACCCAGTTTAATTTAAGCTCTATTTTTATATCTGACATTCTATGTTTTTGTGGTTTGTTTCTTGTCCTTTGGGTATTTTAAAAAAGTGCAATTATAGAAAATTTGATACAAATTATAAATAAATACCACGTAATAATAAGAAATCGCCAGTCAAAGATGGGAGGAAGCTTATGAAGTGAATAGTTTGTGCATGCCTTGAGTATCAGACTTGCGTCCAGATGGTCCGTGGTTAGAGTCCTGTCAAAGATGTGCGTTTTTTGTTTTAAACTTTATTTAAATTTATAACTTATCCTTAAAAAATTGCAAGAAATTAAAAAATACATTTTACGCGAATTTACTGATTAAAACTTACGAATTAAATGTATTTTTTTAAATCTCTTGCAAATTTTTCAATCATTTTAAATAAATTAACCCGAATTTAATTTTTTCTATCTTTTTTTTTTTATCGTTTGTTTTTTGTGTGTTGGTATTTAAAAAAGAATTACATTCGATTCGTAAGTTTTAATGAATAAAGGCACGTATAATGTATTTTTTAATTTCTTGCAATTTTTTTATAGATAAGTTATAAATGTAAACAAAATTTTAAACAAAAAAAAACACATCTTTGACGGGACTCGAACCACGGACCGTCTAGACGCAAGTTCTGATTCTCATGCCGTTAGGCTACTAGGTTATCGTGTTCACGTACAAACTATTCGGTACATAAGCGTTCTCCCATCTTTAACTGGCGAATTTGGGGTTTGGTTGGTACCTACCCACACTATAAGCACGCCAAGTGGGAAGCCCATAACTTGATGTACCTATCGGACCGTCCTCTCGTTAGTTTGTCCAGTTTCTACCACCAACATTTTAATAAGGTAAAATAGAGAAAAAATAGTAATTATTTACAAGTGGGGTCAACCCTATTTTTGGCCATAGGTGAAAAATTAACATTTTTTATTTTTATTTTAATTCTGCTTGTTTTTACGGTGCATTTATGATAAAACTGTCGTAAAAGGAAAAATATTGGTTTTCATGTTTATATATATATATATATATATATATATATATATATATATATATATATATATATATATATATATATATATATATATATATATATATATATATATATATATATATATATATATATATATATATATATATATATATATATATATATATATATATATATATATATATATATATATATATATATATATATATTATATATATATATATATAAATATATATACAGTGTGTCCCAAATTGGTGGGGAATGTATGGGGATCTTGGAAACCCCGATACATAGAAAATCGGTTAAATGGGGAAAGTTTTGCACAATTATGTTAGTAAGCTAATCCCGTTTACTACATGGTTTTATCTATTCAGGTTTTTGAAAAATTTTGAAAAAACCTGAAACATGCATTTTCGAAAATCGGCCATATTTTTTTTATAAGTGAAAATTTTTCTAATCCGTAAAAACTTCTTTATAGCAGCTTTTTTTGTAGAATATGACTGAGTAGTCAATTTTTATTTTATACGTTTCGGGTTTTTAGAATCATCATCAACTTTATTTTTTTATATGGACGCAATATTGGATTTTTACGCAGCCAAATAGTGCTTTTTATTCTGATTTCAACAATGTATAACATGTTATAATTTAAGAGTTTATAACCTCATTTATTTCAAAAAACACATATTTTCTCAGTTGGCCTTGATTCAGGCGAACGTCATTTTTTTGTAAACAATAAAATATTAGTAATTGGCAAAATAGATAAGCTGAACACATATTTTACAGAAATGGGTTTCGCGAACATAGCTATAACGTTAATACCGTGTTACAACAAAATGTAAGCCATTACATTTTGTTGTAACATATGAAAAAGTAAAGTTGATGAATCATCATCAACTTTACTTTTTCATATAGACGCCATATTGGATTTTTTTGCAGCCAAATAGTGCTTTTTATTCTTGTTTCAACAATGTATAACATGTTATAGTTTAGGAGTTTATAACCTCATCCACTTCAAAAAACAAATATTTTCTCAGTTGGCCTTGATTCCGGCGAATGTCATCTAGCGTCATTATCAAGTTAGCTCGGGTACGTTATTAAAATTTTTTCAATTTTGTAAAATGGTTAATTATTTAAAGAAAAACTACATATTTTGTAACGTTATTTCCAAAGCAATAGAAATGTTAATATAGCTGCGCAAACGCATTTCGACAATTTTCCTGAAAGGCAGCATCCTAAACTAACATACTTTCGAAAACTGGTTACAAATTTGCTTAAATTCGGAAGTTTTAAAAAACCACGACCTAAGAAGTAAGTTAAAGAAAATCGACAACGAGATGCTGCAGTTAACCAACATTTTAAAGAAAATCCAAC
Organism: Listronotus oregonensis; assembly: GCA_019359885.1. Taxonomy (NCBI): domain Eukaryota; kingdom Metazoa; phylum Arthropoda; class Insecta; order Coleoptera; family Curculionidae; genus Listronotus; species Listronotus oregonensis. The sequence goes on along the minus strand of JAHBCN010009957.1, from coordinate 15,441 downwards.
ATCTTCAGCCAGGGATTTTGATAAAGAATTCCACATTCCTAAGTCAACCATTCATAGGGTAGTTAGGACTATTTTAAAAAATATCGTTTATATGTTGAGAAATATGGACAACATTATGAATTTTGGGTCGTTATTTTACATCTTCATTTTAGTATGAATATTAGTTTAGCCACTTTTCATTGTTTTTGTTTTCACTTGTTTCAATTAGCTTGTTAGGTGTAGTTTTGTTGTATCACGGTATTAACGTTATAGCTATGTTCGCGAAACCCATTTCTGTAAAATATCTGTTTAGCTTATCTATTTTGCCAATTGCTAATATTTTATTGTTTACAAAAAAAATGACGTTCGCCGGAATCAAGGCCAACTGAGAAAATATTTGTTTTTTGAAATAAATGAAGTTATAAACTCTTAAATTATAACATGTTATACATTGTTGAAATCAGAATAAAAAGCACTATTTGGCTGCGTAAAAATCCAATATGGCGTCCATATAAAAAATAAAATTGATGATGATTTTAAAAACCCGAAACGTAGAAAATGAAAATTGACTACTCGGTCATATTCTACAAAAAAAGTTGCTATAAAGAAGTTTTTACAGATTTGAAAAATTTTTACTTATAAATAAAATATGGCTGATTTTCAAAAATGCATGTTTCAGGTTTTTTCAAAATTTCTCAAAAACCTGAATAGATAAAACCATGTAGTAAACGGGATTAGCTTACTAACATAATTTTCCAAAACTTTCCCATATTTATATATTTTTTTTTTTTTTTTTTTTTTATATATTATAATATATATATATATATATATATATATATATATATATATATATATATATATATATATATATATATATATATATATATATATATATATATATATATATATATATATATATATATAAACTAAACACAAAACAATTTCCGATGCACGTCATATGCTTTTCGTGACGTGGATGTTGCCAGCGTTGCCAGATAGTGATAAAAATACTGAGTATGTAATATTTTTAAAAAATAGGTATTATTTTTTAAAAATGATATTTTTACACTCCTTAATCAAACGAAATTTAAAAATTAAATATTTATTTGGCTACATGTCTTAGTCATATACTTTATTTATTCCATTACAAACTATTACACAATAATTACGCCAGTTAGCATATAGAACGTGTCGATATATCCGAAAAACTAATATACACTCTAATATTCCGTTTCCTAAGCCACCCTGTAATTCTGATTTGAAAACAAGCGCAGGTCAATGCAGATATCTCTTCCACAAGACTTTAAAGTAATCTTGGATTGGGCGTGAAAAATCTTCTCCACTTTTAATGCCTCCAAAACACAGTCAGTTCGCTGTCGCGAAAAAATTCTGCCAATGCTTATTCGTTATATACGAGTGGCCAAGTTCTGCAGAACAAAGAATTATTTAACCTTGTAGGTGTTACTTTTGAGAATAATCTTAACTGACACAAACACATTACATACATAGCCCAGCAGCTTCAAGAAATCTTGGATTCTTTTTCGAGCCAGAAAGTATTTTCTCCTTCTAATCTGTATACACTGTATGTATCCCAGATCAGACCCTCTTTAGAATATTGTTCTCATGTCTGGGGAATGGCGTTCCTACCACACTTAGCAGCTTCCCTCTCTTGCCGTCCGACAAGCTGTAGGGGATTTGTCCCTCTTTTGTAGGTATTTTCACGGCTTCTGCTCTGAAGAGTTAGCCAGTATAATTCCTCCCCTAGCAGTTCCCAACAGACCAACATGTAGTGCCACTTTTATGCATCCTTTTACAGTCCAACGTGAGAGGCCCCGATCTTCCCACTTTGTTCGTTCTTTCATCCCTAAAGTGTCCAGACTATGAAACCTGCTACCCGCGGAAGTTTGTCGTTCTCCTCCCAGTCTCCAAATATTTAAGGCCCGTGTAAACAAACTCCCTCCCACCACGCTTAAGACTTAGACTTTAGCAGCTCATTACTTTTAAGCGATTGTGAAATTGCACTAACAGTGGAAATATTTAAGTTTAGGGCTGCAGCAACACGCTACAAATTAAAAATTTAAAATTACCTTTGCAAGTTTTATATGCTACTTTTGTGTTAAACTTACTTCTCTTACTGCAGTCAAGGGCAATAATGGGCCCTTATTTTCCAGTTCTTGCTGAAAATAGCTTAGCAAGGAAGCTACTAGCTCTTTGCATCGGCTGTTTAAATGCTTCGGCATTTTGAGACTGAACTTGAACGTAGAAGTAAATGCACAGTAAACTACAAAGTCTTTGTTTTCAAAAAAACAGTTTTTAAAAAATAACACTGATAAAAATACACACCAACAATAACTAGTATTACTAAAAACACAAAATTGTTATAAATAATAACAGCTGGACAGGAAGCATAAAATCAAAGAATGAACGGCAACGTCGCTAAATACGACAACATGACAATAATAAAATTCAAATTAAACCAATTTTTACAGATTTAACTGATATAAATATTCTATGTAATTGAGTTAGTATTAAAGTGAAATGAAATACTTTTGATTAAATTCATTAAAAGGCCAAATTGTAATATTTTTTACCTAGATTTTATTTCGTCACGTTTGGGGACCTGAGTATTATTTATCAGCTGATTGATGACGTGCATCGGAAATTGTTTTGCGTTTACTATATATACATATTCATATTCATATTCATTAAAAATCTACGACTTAATTGTGAAAACAAAATATATTTTTATATAAAAACAAAAAAATATATGTAAACAAGTAAATACTTTTTAGATATAAACAAAACCTTTTAAAATAAAATTTTGCATTGGTTTACTGCCGTTATTCTTCTTCAAAAATACATTTGGCAATTGGTATAGAGGAGGTCTACATCCCCTCAAATGACGCTTCTATTTGAACTGTCTCAAGAAGTTATGTGGTTAGTTTCTTATAGATCTATTGTAACAGATAAAAACGATTTTATTATCATAATGCGCTTTGTACTTTATAGGAAGTAAATCTTCTAAAATAATCCAGTTTTGTGTAAATAAAGGAGTATTTGCTTTTTTCAGAAAGAAAATACCCACCATTAGTCATTGGTATTGTCGGGGCCAGTTTTATTATTCCATGTTTTCTCTTTACTTTTCACATGTGGACCAAGAGTAACCAGTTACGAGGTATATAAGTTTAAGAAAATAGGATAAAGAATATCTAACTAAAGTGTCACTAGCAAAATACACACATCATTTTATTATTGACTATTATTTCAAAGTAATTACAAATTACAAATGTGTTCCTTATTCAAATAAGGAACACATTTGTAAGAGCAATTTTATGATTGATAATGATTTTTGGGTGCCTAAATATGAAAAAATTACAAAGTACTATTACATTTTCGTCTTATGTTTATGAGAACAAGGTAAATTTGTCATCATTTTCAAAATTCTAAATTGTCTTGAAATCGATGCATTTTTAACAAAAATGTGTGAAAAGCTATCTGTAGAGAATAAAATTTCCTATCAAAATCAATATCTTTTAAGGTAAAAAATATCTCTTTTGCAAAAGAAATGCAAAAATTCCATTTTTTTAGATTTTTGTTCACCATTTTACCTTTCTTCGTCAATTTTTGCCGAATTTGTTTTTTATCAGAATATTTTTATTTTTTATAAACAAATTTTTTTCTATTAAAAAAAAGTTAATAATAGATTATTTTAAAGAACAGCAATGGAAAGGAGTTTAATTAAACCCATTTAAACGGGTTGGAAATCAACGAAAAATGGCTTAATGTCTATTCTTATTAGCTAGCCAGAAAAAATAAGGTTGTGAAGAGAAATCTAAAAAAATATTTTTTTTATTTGCGTTTTGCATTTTTTTTGCAGCAAAAAGCTTTTTCCAAGAATAACGAAACCTACAATAATTAATTAATACCATGTTATCGTTCTCGCCTCTAACTTTGGTAGCGTTGTCCTTTGGCATCGCATCGTCGGTCACTATTGTGATCGGGTGCAATTGACTATATCGGCGTGGACCGACTCTGAATCATCGTTTAAACTCGGGGAGAGGCAGGCAAGTTTTAGCACACGACTTGCCGCTGTATTTTGTGCGGCAAATGGATGTGTTGTAACTGCTGTAAGTTAAAACCATGCAGAGATGTGAAATAATGTGGCAAAAAAAAATTAAAAATAAACCAAACAATTATATTGCAATTTTCGCCATTTTATAAACATAAATATTTTCCCTCTAACCTCATCTTTTCGCAGAATATTCAGATGACGGTTATTTTGAGAATCAAAAGCAAATAACTATTTTACTATATTCGTAGTTTCAGTCATTCATGTACAACAGGCCTGGCCAGTCCATAATTCAAACCTCAATCTCGGATGAATATCTTTTATCTGCATTTTTTTCATGCCATCTGTGCCGAACTCGCCCATCTCTCTCTAACAAAATTTAATTGTTGAACGGGCCGGGACTAGTACCAGGACAGATTATTATTTTGTTTCCTATTTTAGTTTAATTCGTGATGCAGTATTTTAAATGGACCCCAAATTTAGCGCTGTTCCAAATATGAAACACATGAGGTCTGTTCGTTAGGTAGTCAGTAGTATTGTGCACTTTTTGGATCCACCTAGTCCTAAAATACCCCTTCCATAAGAGCGATTACGTAAAAAAAGAATAAAATAGTGTACACTATTTCTAAATAACAAATAGACCTAGTAAACTTTCAAAAATTAATATCTTTTTAACAACACGGTAAAAAAATTCAGGTTTTTTTTTTATTTTCTAATACTTTGATTTATATTGCATTAGTTTAAAAAAATATCGTAATAACCGTTTTTGAGATATTCCGAAATGATGGCTTTCATACATGACAGATATCGACAATGTTAATTATGCACAATTTGATTGTTAATAGCTCGTTTTACAGACGATAAAAAAATCGTTTTTTTTTAATTAGATAAAATTCACTTTTATTATAGTACAGGATCCCACTACTCGATTCTGCAGGTATCTGTTTTTTTGATACAACCAATTTTAAATGAATGTTACGGAAGTATGCAATGGATTAGGGATAGGTTGCCTATAAAAAATTAGCCGCAATTATCTGTAATTAATTTTAGTATGATTAATTCGCTAACATAACTTGCACCTATATGTTTTTTTAATGAATTTTACGACATTTAAAAGATAATAATGTCACAAATTAAAAAAGAAATGGTTGCCAGCTCTCAGTCAGCCTCAGCGTTAGGGTTGCCAGCTGTAAACAGGTATATCAGTGTTAATTGTTTACACTTACCTGTTTTTTTTTTAATTTTTAATACAAAATTAAAGTTTTATATATACTAATTACAAAAATCCATGGTTGCCAGTTGGAAAATGGCCGCAAACAGAGGTTGCGATGATTTTAATGAACGATTCTCGCTCCAGGTAAGTGGAAGCCAAGAGAAAAGATGCACGCATTGTTATGTGCTGTAATCAAGAGTATAATTTAGTGTCGATGTAGTTCTAGAATTTCTTTACTTATGTTTTATGAAACATAAATTTTAGAGCATGATGACTATTTTTTTGCGTGAGAAAAAACCTATATTTTCTTTTACTTGTATTTTTTACTTGAAAAGTTGTCTACAGAATCTTTAAAGAAAATCGAATTTTTTCATTTATTTATTCAATGTTCATGGATAGTAATATTTCTGTTTTCATTGGATTAAGATCTACTTTTTTTATTATAAATCTTATTAATATTATTATATTTAATTTGTGATAATTACTCCACGTCAATTCACACACACACTAACATTCCTTAGTCAATCAGACCAATGGAACATAAAATGATGTCAAGTCATATTTTGACAGGCTAGTTTTTGAGTTATAACGCCCCACTCGAACTTAACCTCACATCTGCACAAACTCCTAAAATTCCTCCTTCTTAAAACTGATTACAACCAAAATGGAAGATTTTAGGGTAATATACTTATTATTTTATACGAAAAATTTAATTTTACCTTAGTTTAACAATTATTTTTAATAAAAAAGCACAACAAGCGCTTCCCAAAAAATAATATTTTTACTTTTATACATGTCAACAAAATTGTCTAGGTATTTTAGACAATTTTATATTGGTACACCAGGGACCCGCGAAACAATTGAATGCGCTTAATTTTTAAATTTAAATCGCGAAAAACAAAAATAATTCAAAATTTATAAAGTAGGAGTAGGCCATTCAATTATTTCGCGGGTCCCTGGCGTACCAACATAAAACAGTCTAAAATCTCTAGAAAATTTTGTTGACATTTATAAAAGTAAAAATAATATTTTTGGGAAGTGCTTGTTGTGCTTTTTTTATTAAAAATATTTGTTAAATGAAGGTGAAGTTAAATTTATCTTATAAAATAATAAGTGTATTTCGATAAAATCTTCCATTTTGGGTGTAATCAGTTTTAAGAAGGAGGAATTTTAGGAAAGTTTTGCTGGTTAGGTTCGAGTGGGGCGTTATAACTTAAAAACTAGCAGAGTACAAAAAAATTTGACTTCAGATTCGTGATCAGCACCCCAAAAATCCTCGGTATACAAAATTTCAATAAACTTGGCGGTGGGCCCGGTAAGTAAAAAACTACCATAAAAAATTATGGCAGATGGAAAATTTACTTACTAAAATAATAATAATAATAATAATAATAATAATAATAATAATAATATATATTATTATACAGTGTCAAAAAAGTCCAGGATCCCAGTTGACGAATTATTAAGGGGATCCCGGACTTTTTTGACAAACTGTATATAATATTTAGTGTTTGTGTTTAGTTACATCGGAATCGAGTTGCATATTCATTTAGAAATCAAGAATTTAAAATTCAAACGACTAAAAAAATAAAATAATTATATAATTCGAATTATCAATTAATCTGATTATTGAAATCATTCATAAGTCAATAATTCGATTCTTAAAATAATCCGGTTATGCCCATCACTAGTATACTATACGTAAACTGTCGTTATGGTATAAGGGTCACAGCTGCCATGTTTTTTCCTTGTTTACAGCACATAACAATGCGTGCATCTTCTCTCTTGCGCTTCCACTAACCTGGAGCGAGAATCGTTCATTAAAATCATGGCAACCTCTGTTTGCGGCCATTTTCCAACTGGCAACCATGGATTTTTGTCATTAGTATATATAAAACTTTAATTTTGTATTAATAATTAAAAAAAAAACAGGTAAGTGTAAACAATTAACACTGAAATACCTGTTTACAGCTGGCAACCCTAACGCTGCGGCTGACTGAGAGTTGGCAACCATTTCTTTTTCAATTTGTGACATTTTTATTTTTCAAATGTCGTAAAATTCATTAAAAAAACATATAGTTGCAAGTTATGTTAGCAAATTAATCATACTAAAATTAATTACAAATAATTGCGGCTAATTTTTTATAGGCAACCTATCCTTAATCCATTGCATACTTCCTTAAGATTTATTTAAAATTGGTCGTATCAAAAAAACAGATACCTGCAGAATTGAGCAGTGGGATCTTAGACTATTAACCCTATATTTTAGTTTCATTTAATTCTTAACCTTTACCGTTTTACGAGTGAACTACCGTAATTAACGATTAATAATCTCAACTCTTAACCCGCTTGCTATAGTCCCACGTTATTAATACTCTTGTTTGTTAAATAACTATAATAATATAGTAATTAATTGCTTAAAGATACTTTATAATTATAAATTTAATTTGTACTATTTTAGAGCAAACTGAAGCTAAAAAAGACAAAGTGTACATACTTCACAACCAAACACCAGAAAAACACTACATCATCGTCAAATCTCTGGAAAAATCCCTAAAAAGTCTGACAAAAATGCAAATTGTATCGAAAATAACCGAAGCGACGCACATCCTTTATATTTGTGGGACCCATATTTTCGAACCAGACCCAGTAACCCACAAATATCTCGTTATAGAAGCGAACAAAGAGATCACAGACATAGACGTGTATGTGGTTTCTTTTCCATATTCTACCAAAGATATACCGCCTTATCTTAAAAAATGTTTAAGGTTTGATTTAATGGACGACTTCGGAAAGTTGATACATATTTTTAACTGCGATGCCGAGTATGAAAATAATACCCATTATCAACATTTGAAGAGTGAGGTTAAGGATGCCCTAACTCATACTGAGCCGAAAAAAATAATCCTTAACATGCCTAGAATTATTGTAACCGAACAGTCTGATAGTAGTGATACGGAGCCTAAAGAAATTGATGTGCTGTTGTAAGTTAGAGACTATATTTTTGTATAAATAACATATTGATATGGTGTCTTTGGCAAACCTTAATCGCACTTAATGTATAAAGTGCCTCAGAACATATAAAGAAACACTACAAAAATATTTAGGTAGACAGAAGGTATACCAAGGGTAGAGAAAACCTCTAGAATGATTTTTAGGTACAGAATCGGTACAAAAGATAGGGTGATTCTTATGTACACTTTCTAAGGTAATTTTATTTGTACAGATTAGGGTACGCTTTTAAGCTTTTAAATATTGTTTTCCGAAAAAAAATTGTTTTCATACAGGGTAAGTCAAAAGTTGAAATATCCTTTAATTTTTTTTGTTTGAGATGTCCTGTATGTTCTTAAAATCTATCCAAAATAACTTAGCAAAGGAGGTGGGTAAAATGGGGCCTTTTTCGCCCATCATATTCGTGAAAATTAAAAGTTTTAATTTGGGCCATTTTATTATATTTATAATAAGTTTAAGTATGTTTATTTACATCTACAATGAATTGGTAAGAATATCAGAATGGCAAGTACCAAAAAAACCTTCAAACTAGTTATTTTTATTAAATTATTGCCGTTTTAGGTTTTCTGATCTTTTATTTTAAATAAATTTCTTGATGTGCTCAATGCACCAAAATTAATAGATGCTATTTTATAGGATTATTAAGTGTAATTTTAAAGATAAAAAAATTATGTTGGTGCACAAAGCGCATCATATAATTTTTAAAAATAAAAGATTAGAAAACGTGTAAAATGTCAAAAATTTAATAAACATAGCAAGTTTAAAATTTTTTTTGGTACTTGCCATTCAAATTTTTTAACAATTCATTGTCGATAATAAAGATACTTGGACTTATACGTTAGGTTTAAAGTGAGTGGGTACAACACCCTTCCACCGCGACCGATCGGTCTATTTGGCTCACACCCTTTTATATATCTCCCACCAGGTCCAGACTTCTAATAAATCTGATGATCCTGTAGGAAGAGAGATTTTTCACCTCCCCCGGCAACAAGGTTTCATTGCCGAGGATTGCGAATTTAAGTCGTGCCATTGCTGGGCACGAACACAGTATGTGTTCTGCCGATTCATCCTCCTCCATGCACATGCAGCACTCGGCGCGGCGTCTTCCGCTAGGCCGATCTTGAGCATGTGGTATTTCAATCTGCAGTGTCCCGTGTACAGTCCCACTAGAGTTTTAAGGGATACCCTTGACTTATTATAGATATAAAAAAAATGGGCCAAATTGAAACTTTGAATTTTCACAAATATGATGGGCGAAAAAAGGCCGAATTTTACCAACCTTCTTTTATTGTTTTTTAAAATATTAAATTTTTGACAGAATTCGAAAAAAAAACAAAATTTCTGATCAAATTTAAAGAACGGAACATCATCCGCCAAGGACTGAAAAAAGCCAACTTTGTAGCTTTCTCATTAAAAAAAAAGTGAAATAGCTATTTTGTGTATTTTTTTCTGTAATATGTGAAAGAACGCTTAAGAAAATGATTTTAAAAAGATACATGATAAAATTAACATATTATTAATGGAACAGCTTATTTATTGGTTCATTTTTAAAAGTGTCTTATTTTTTTAAAATAATTTAACTAAAAATAATTTCGTATCAATTTTTAGTAGCAATAGAATTAATTTGATTCTACGATTTAAATTAGAAAATAGAAAAAGACCAATAAATACCTGGAATGCGAAAACATAAAGTCAGTAGTGTTTATTACTAATTTTATTACATCCTAGTTAAAGTAAAACTTGTAATTAAAGTACATTTGTTGTTACTGAAAATAAATGTGATTTGCTTTTTACTAAAATATTATGAAAATATTAATTTGATTTTGTATCTTTTTGTTTTATTTTAAATCATTTTCTTAAGTAAACTTTCAGATTCTATGGAAAAATAAATACATATTTAATATTTTTATTTCACAAATTTAAATAAATATTAAACATGTAGACCAAAAATTGTTTAATTGTAACAATTATGGCAATAATTTTCGAAATAATTCTCGTGTGTAAAATATCTCATATTACCGAATTTCATTTTTTTTTAATTCACTGACTCGAGCTCGAATTTACTGTTTTATTAGTTTCTATACACACGCCATCTATATGTTTTTAAAAATAGGAAAAATTCCCTACTGTCTCGGTAAGAATCATCCACTCTGTGTTACAAAAATAGCCCTTAAATTGCAGTAAATTAAGATGGCTTTGTGTTCTAGAAGGCCGTTTTTAAACTTTATATATTGCGGTCAAGATCATTGGTTCTCATTGCTTCCCTGAGCTACGCTAGCGCCTCCTAGTGAGGGCAACTTTTTTAACAAAACAGCCATAAAAGAGGGTGATCCTTACGTCTACAATCCATAGTTTTAAGACAGTTAAAAAGCAGACAACCTGTCTTTTTTGTTGTTCATTATGACACTCTCTCCCTAAACGCGTTTCGCCTGCCTTATAGGACTCGTCAATAGGGCTGTAACGAGTGTACAGTGAACAACAAATAAATCAAGCGTCTACTTTTGCAGTAAGATATAAAAATCCAACTTTCGATGCCGTGCTAAAATCACATTCAGCAGAATCATCATCGAAATTTACCGGTATATACCTATTGACGAGTTCTGTAAGGCAGGCGAAACGCGTCTAGGGAGAAAGTGTCATAGTGAACAGCAAAGAAAACCGTCTTAAAACGGAGTTGCGTTTTTGTACATACAGAGACATTAGGGAATTTTTCCAAGACAATGATATTTGTCTTATAAGTAGACGCTTGGTTTGTCTGTTGTTCACTGTACACTCGTTACAGCCCTATTGACGAGTCCTGTAAGGCAGGCGAAACGCGTCCAGGGAGAGTGTCATAGTAAGCAGCAAAGGGAACAGATTGCTCTCTAACTGTCTTAAAACGAAATTTTGTTTTTCGCACTTTATCTATAGGTTTATGTACAGCTTACTCAATATGTCCATGATGTGCCATATTAGTTATTTATGTAATCATTATGATACTAGCCGTGAATATTATCAAACGAGGCGTTAGCCTAGGCTGATAACACGCCGTGTATCATAATGATCATCTTGAGCCCAATAACAGACAAAACTTAAGTTTTGTATGTTATTGGCTTCAATTAAATGAAAGAATTTCTAAAAAATATTTTCGATTCTATTTTTTGACAACACATGTCAAATTTCACTGCTTTCAGTAAAAATTGCATGATCTTTCGTGTCTTAATTTACGGTCATAGAACTATAATAAATCAATCCATCAATCATTAGAGTATCCAGCCAGAAAAAATGTACCATTAGGACAGGACAGAGGATCAAAGTTTAATTTTTTTCAATATTTCTTGTGGCTGTGTTCTGAAAAATCATAGCCAAATTAATCGGCGCTTTAAATGTAGGAAACGAATCCTTTGTATAATGGTTGTTATATATATATATATATATATATATATATATATATATATATATATATATATATATATATATATATATATATATATATATATATATATATATATATATATATACAACGAATTCTTGGATAGAAATAAAGTAAACAAACCTTGTTTGGCATTAATATATTCAGAGGGGCAAGGAGGGATAGTTCTTGTAAACACACTGCACGGCAACATTGATTAAAGACACTGAATAACATAAATCCGGAAATAATAACTTTTTCAATGTTTATGGCATTGTACCATAAATTACGTTTTTATAAATCGATGATTCTTTATTGTTAAAAATTATTTTTAAAGCCGGAAAACTATTTGTGAAGTGACAGACAGATTTGACATTTACTTTAGATGCTCAATTCGGTTGCTGTTGATCAAGTCAGTTTACAAAACGTGTTATTGAATAATACAACCTACTAGAAAAATATAAAATGACATCGAAGTGCCGTACAACACCTGATTTACTATCTTTTTTTATTAAACGAATGCAGCAGCTGTCCAAAATAACCTTGTTGCCGGTGCTTGGAACTGTCAAATTAATAAATGTTTATATTTAAATCAATGTTGCCTATATTAACACAAAAACCAATATTTTTGAATAATTTTATTACATTTTTAAGGTAATTTCCTGATTTTGGTTTTTGAGATCTGGCAATTTGTTTACGTTTTTACAAAACAAAAACAAACAGATCACTATACCAAACACCCTGCCTACAAACTGGCGTTGCGTTATATATATATATATATATATATATATATATATATATATATATATATATATATATATATATATATATATATATATATATTTGTATATCTTTCCATAATAATAAATAGAAAATCTATAGTCTGTTTAAAATGTGTTCTTTTGATTAGTGTTTAATGTAGAATGTAGTGTATCTTTTAACTTTAACTGACTTTTAATCATTTTTATATACATATGTATATATTTTTAATAAATATTTCTGTGTATTTTTGAGAAAAATAAATGTCTGATACTGCTAAATAAGTTTTTTTTTTGAGGGGACGTAGAGAACGTGTGTGTTAACTCACTAATATGCGGGGAAAATGTGTCGCCATCTAGGTGAAACGTGGCAAATGAAATTAAAAAACAAAAGCTATTAGCTCACGCATTTGTGATATTTGAATAAGAAATTTTGCAAGTCACGGGAATCCTTCTTGATATAATGAGATAAATATGTACTGGGTGTCCAATTATTAACACTTTTATAGGGTATCTCCGTAAATGTTAGTGTTATCAAAAAAAGTAAAATATGTTATATGTTTTTTGGGTCAAACTTAAAATGGTTAAATCAAAAAATAAAAATTTTCGCTCGCTTAAGAGAGACGGGGTTAGATAAAAAAATTGAATTTTAGAAATTCCCGATATTTTCATAGTTAAGATATACAGAACAATGTTTGATACAAAAGTTTATGATGTTAAATAATCTTCCGATTGCAGAATAAATATGCGGTAAAAAAGTTATTAGACCTAACAGATTTTTTAAATACAACACCCTGTATATTTTAATTTTAAAAGATAAACTCTTTTTAAAAATATAATACATTATGGGTGATATTAGTCTTCTATGCGTTTTATTTAATCTTTATTACTTTAAACCACAGTAGGCTATGCAACAAAAGCTAATATCCTAGAAACGAAACTATGTTGACATTCTAATTGTTATTACCATTTAACGTCAATTTTATTCTTAAATATTAATTTTTGAAAATGGTTTATCAAGATTTTAAAAAAATTCGATTACTTATAAAGTAGTTGAATTACTTAGAAATTAATTTAACTACCTAATAAATAATTGCATTACTACGAAAAATTCAATTACCTTGCTCTATGGAAAAACTGGGGACATTTTGGCCAGCCAGAAAGAGCCTCTTGAAACACGGCGGGCCGTTTTGAATCCGTCGACCGTCGCCTTCGCGCGGATTTCGTATTTTCGATTGATGCTTACCGCCACCTTTTTTATACTTTTTTTTATTGAAAAATCTGTTGATGTTTGGGGCAGGATAAAAAGACATTTTTATTTTAGAGTCATTTAATATTGAACTTGCCGAGAAAGCAGTTTAAATACTGTGACGTGCGCGTATAATGCATATTAGTTAAAATATTTTATTTGTTTAGTGTATCGTGACTAATATATGTGGTAATTTAAATAGAGTAATTGCTAAAATGTTTAATTACTTTTAATTTTAGTTGATAATTGAATTACTTTTAACAAACATGCTAGTAGTTGGTAATCGTAATTTACTACTACCAAAGACAATTGTAGTTATCACTATAAGGTTTGTTCTCACAGAAGTCAGGAACAGTCAGAAACTGTTAGGATTCTGCGTAATCAAAATGTCCGCGTTCACACGAAAGTTTCTGGATTGTTTGAAAACACTTGGCTGGTGTTCTCACACATTTTGCTGATGGTTTTCAAACTGTCAGGAAAGTTTGCGGATCCATTACAAGTAAATTGTCGGAAGCATGCGCAGTACTCAACCTTATTTTTTGCTATTAGTGTTTGTTCGTTGTTTTTTTTTTGTTTTGCTGTTCCTATCTATATTTATTGGTATTAAAAAGACAAGACATAATAAATTAGTGATTTTGATTTTTCGGATAATTCGGACTTTTTCGATATAGAAACGGACTCGGACTCTGCCTTAAAAATCTTGTAGAGGAAAGGATCAGGAAAAAATATCTATTTTTTTTTTGAAGTGAGTTTTCCTCAATTAAGCGAAAAAGAATTTATATGGTTATCCATTTCAAACCAAAACAAAATTTCATATTATCTTCTTCCTTCTTCACTTCTTCTTCGATCATGTTAAAAACGAACCTGAAGTTAACCGCTGATAACTTTTTTATCTGTTAACTGTTCACACAACTGGTTTGAAACTCTGTTTGAAACCGATCAGAAATGGACATGCGCATTCACGTTGGTTTGAAAACTGTTACAAACTTGTTACGGATTTTCTGTGAGAACAAACCTATAGACGCCCAGTCCCTTTGTATAAATACTTTTTGCCGACAATCGAATTTTATTAGAATATTTAATTTTTACCTGCTGAGGTACCTCTCAGCGTTGCCGTTTTCACTTCTTACTATGTCATAGTCTATTTAAAGCGTAGGCTCCTTAAAAGATTTTTTTTTGTAAATCTCGAGAAATGGAGCAGATACGATTTCAATTCAAACTGGATTTTGCAGTACAAACATGGATTATTTGAATCCCGCGCCCCGTTACCTTTCACATTTTTATTAATCTTACCCATGCTTCAGAGGTACCGTGCATAGTTAAATATACCGATTATTTAAGCAGGATATAAAGTATAATTGAATAAGAAGAAAATTACTATCCAATTAAAATTAAGGGCGACCTAAATTATTTCCCGTATTTCCCAGTGTAATGGCTTCCAATCCCCCCAAAACTTAATTTTTTAAAATTTATTTCAGTCCTAAAAATAAATATAGAACCTTGTTTGTAATCATAAGAAGTAACCGCAACAACTGCCTGTTTTTTTTTAATTTACAGAGAGGTGAGAAAAAAAATGCAAATATGAATTTTATACTAAATTACTCACCCCCATTTAGGGGTTGGAAAATCGCCAAATCTAAAAAATTGCGAAAATTGTAGTGATATTAAAAGTTTCTTCTCACTGCGATTTTTGTTTGAAATGGACTTTAGAAAAATAAAATAATACATTTTCATCCCTAAGAAGGTTGTAAACCATCCCCATAAACTATG
>JAHBCN010009956.1:0-33373 GCA_019359885.1 Listronotus oregonensis | reverse complement strand
ATATATATATATATATATATATATATATATATATATATATATATCAAATCAGAAATATATAAAAAATAATTTCGTTATCGTAAAGTCTGATTGCCAACACTGATTATGTACTTAATTAGACAATCCGATTCGTGCGATGATCTTAACTATGACTTTTGTTTTTTTATTGGCAAACTAGTAACTATTTCAAACAATATTAGAGAAGAAACTGGTTTATTGTTGCGCTTCCGCTTTATAACTAGTTGCAGACAAACCCCGCTGTCTGCTAAAGGTGAACTGAATTCATAGGTGCAAATTAACGTTTTTAAGGACGCCCTGTGAAGAGGTTATTACTATTTTTGACACAACAAGCAGAATAAAACATATATTTGTGAATTTTAACGGTTAGAATAGGAGAATAGAAGGATATTTTTAATGGGATAGGTATTTTACTAACAAATATGTTAATATAGATTACATAAATTATATTTTCAAAAATTTTTTTCTATTTGCCAAAAATAGTAAAAAAATCAACTTTATCGTACGTGGCTCAGACTGAAGCAAATTTTTCATAAACGTTTTTTAAAATTTTCCCTAATAAAGCAATTTTTGACACATTTTCCAAAAGTTTGTCAATTTAAAATAATTGAAGCAATATAAAGTTAAATAAAAAAATAATTATGCACGTAAAATTTTAAAAGAATTCTCAAGAAAAAGAATGTGATAAATGTGATAATAAGAAAACGGTTTAGTTCTGGTTATTCCCTAGGCAATTTATTGTACAAAAAAAAAAATTTTTAAAAATATTAAAAATTATTTCTAATTAAAATTTGTTTTTGGCACAGTTTACAACGAATTACTGATGCTGCCAAGAAGAGAGATTAAAATATTATAGCAAACCCTCTCATTACTGAAATATATAGTTAAACAAAACAATCAAAGTAATCCCGACAAATAATCTGTTGTATTTTTTTTTATTCTTACAATATATTTACTAACTAAACCTTAAAAGCCATTGTTACTGATTAAGCGACAAAATTACATTGATGGAATTTTCAACAAAAAGGTTTATTTTGAAAGCTATTCCAAAAAAGCTTAATATATACAATAAAGATTAGACGTGTATTTAATATCTGTTATCCACAAGTAATTCCGATTTAAACTAATGTTACTGATTTAAATAATGTGTCGTAAAATATTATCAATATTTCTGACATCACTACACCTTCTTCTCATAGCGTTGTAACGCAAGCTTAGAGATTTGATTTGTTAATAGACAAGAACCTGGTCATTTTTAATAAAAGTCAGAAAAGTGTCTGCTAGTACCGACAAAGCTTTTCACTACCCTTTTTAATATAATTTAAAAAAAGATATGCCGATAAAAAATATTATTTACCGGTCGTCCCTTAGAAAGTAGCTCTCCTTAATAAATTTTGTGTTTTTAAAAATATCGGAATAAAATTGAAAGATATATTTATTTAAAACATAAAAGTAAATTTTTTTGACCCTAAAGGATATTTTAAAAACTTTTAACACATCAAAATATTATTATTTTTTAAATTTATTTGTTTCGTCTTTATGGCACATTTTAAATTTTTCTAAAAAAACAAAGCGATTTGTCGTATAAAGTGATTAATACAAAAATGGAATTGTATCTGAATTCCAAAGTGTTTGGATTTACAATGTTCTTTCCTTGATGTAAATTTCAAATTCCCTGAATTTAGGATGCAAATAAAGGCTTGTTATAAGTCTACGCTTTTTAAATTTTAAAACCTATTGTTAGACCAGGGCTAAATTCTTTAAAAATGGTAAAAAGTAAAAAAAAAATAATAGGATAAAACCCATTGGAAAAGGAAGAGAGTATAATAAAAATGAAATAAAAAGTAATGAACGGGCGATCTGAGGTTGGGAAGTGGAAAGAGGTGAGTTTTTAAGGGTAAAAACAGTTTTTCTCCAATTCCGGCAAAACTACAAGTCCTATGGAAAAAGTTAAATGGCAAAGTTGTAGGTAATAAAAAGGTCTACAAGTTTTGTATAAATACTTTTTTCACTTAACCTTAAAATTTATGTGAATGATTTAAATAACCAAGTTTTTGGTTTCTTATTTTTATCTTTTACAAAAAAAATTTTTGCGAAATTTTTTGAAAACTTACCTTATCATGTCCCAAACAAAATGTGTTTTTTTTTTATTTAAAATAGATATTTTTTCACCTTATTTTAACTTAATATCGAAAAAGCACCCTAATTTTTAATCGAAAATTCTTGTGTCAAAATAGTTGCTTTTTTAAAAGAGTCGATGGGCTTTTTGTTTGTTGAAATATCTACTTTCTTATTGTGTAAAAAATATACTTTACTATGGTAAATGTTTTTCGAAAATGCAAACAAAAATGAAAAAACTCGAATCCGATTTTTTTTAATTATGTACAATTTTAAGCTATTTATTAAAATTAACACTTTAATTACTTAAAAAACGTAAGATTTCATGTTACACTGATAAACAAAAAAATTCAAATCGATATATACTACTATAATTAACAACCGAATGTATATAATGATTTAAATAAAAATTTGGATTCGAGTTTTTTTCGTTTTTTTGCATTTTTTAAAAACATTTACTAAAGTAATGTATATTTTTTACACCATTAGAAAGTAGATATTTTAACGAACAAAAAGCTTACCGACTTTTTTAAAGAAGCAGATATTTTGACACGAGAATTTTCAATTGAAAATTGGGGTGCTATTTCGATATTAAGTCAAAATAAGGTGAAAAAATAAATATTTTAAATCAAAAATATTACATTGTGTTTGAGACATAGAAAGGTAACCCTTTAACAAATTTTGTGAAAAAAAAATTGTAAAAGATAAAAATAAAAAATTAAAAAATTGGTTATTTGAAATTTTCACATAAATTTTGAGGTTATGTAAAAAGAGTAAATACAAAAGTTGTAAATCTTTTTATTACCTACAACTTTGCCATTTAACTTTTTTCCATAAGACTTGTAGTTTTGCCGGAATTTGAGATAAACCGTTTTTACTCTTAAAAACTTACCCACTTCCACTTCCCGACCTTAGATCGCCCGTAAATTATTTTTACTTTAATTTTTGTAATATTCTGTTTCTTTTCCAATGGGTTTTTATCTTACTGTTATTTATTTATTTTTTTTTGTTTCAAAAATTGTCGACCCTGGTCTATGTGTCCATTTTCTACAATAGATGGATGTGTAAAAGCTCATAAACGTTAAGTTTAAGATTCACTTAAATATGTGTAGATATATAAATATGTTTTTTTTAAATATCGCTGAAACGAGAGAGCTGTTTTCCCTAGTCCACGCAAGGATGGCTTTTTTCCTCTGGTCTTGTCTTGTCTCCCAGCTGAATAGATTCCAAATTAGCAATTAGCTACAGTGGCAGCTCTAGAATTTTCCAAATTTTTTAGCCAAAAAGTTACACCTGGGACCCACACTTTGTTAATAAAAATTTTTATTTTGAAATGTGCAAACAAATTGATTTTTTTGCAGCGTCCCAGAGAAAAATCTAGGTCTCAAAAGCGAATCACTTAACAATTTTTCTATGCAAATATTTCAGATGCCTTTAATTTTAAGAAAAATGCAGATATTTTTGGGAAATTTGGGATTTGACGATAAAATTTGATCAAACCCACAGAAAAAAATACAAATAGTGGATTAAGAACTTTTGACAATTCCAAAATATTTTTTTAGCGTGTTAGGGTAATTTAAATTCGACCCTCACCTTGAAACACATTAAACGATTTTGGGAGATAGTTTACAACAAGTATTCAACATAATAAGCTTTCTCTTGGATACACAGACACACGCGTTTAACTGAACTATTAACACCTCTGGAAATATCTCTTCTTCTATGTGTTTTAAATTGTGTAATGATAGATTTTAAAGATCTTTTTCAGTAGCATATTCTTGCTCCTCAACATTGGCGTGAAGGGGAAATGACCTTCAAATGTACAAACAGTAAAAAAGGTTAGCATCATAATTCACATTTAATAATGTTGGGAGATAGTTTACAACAGTGTTTCCAAATTTAGTGCAAAAATAATACTTTTTTCCTCTTAACATGTGTCCTAAAATGCACCACCTCCAAGCTACAGCCATAGTAAGCTGCATAAAAAAATTGATCATTTTGTATTGTGGCGACAGTTTCGGATCATATCTCCGGAAATTTGCATACTCCTGTCATTTTAGGATGTATATTTATTTTTTATCTTACAAAGCGCGAAACTCCATTTTAGGAGGGTAAACACTTGTGACGACCAAAATATTACGTGTAAGATAATTTTTTAAAAATTAGTCGGTCAAAGATGAATCTCAGTTTTTGGTCTCCTTCATATTTTTGATACTGTTCATTATTTTTTTAGGTTAAATAATTTTTTAACTAGGTTTATAAAAAAAGTGTATAGCCACCCATCCCCCCCCCATCAAAAATAAAGTGTGAACAATGACAAACACAATGTGCCTATTTAATTTAACACAACGACGTAAATAAACTTTACTAAAACAAGCAGTTGTAACAGCCAACAACCTTATGGTTTTCTTTAATTTTTGCATTTTAGGACACATGTTTATAGGAAAAAAAAGTCTGGGGAGAGTGCGGTAAGATAATATGACTTTGATATAAATATATTCCTATTATTAGTATTATTTATTAAAAAAAAAATTAGTTAAAATCTAAATAGAATATTAAGACTGGACAGCTTGAACATCATCGGACCCTAAGATTTAATCCAACTACAGCCTTAATGCTTTTACTAAATTTGCGCCATTTCTGGCCACCTGGGAAATGGAAAGGCCATAGAATAGATTAGCCATAGAAGGCTTAAACAAGAAGATGGTAGAAACAGAACTTTTTGTGGTTTTTTAAGTAATTTTCTTACATTAAATTTATTAGAAACTATATAGACTAAATAAAGATTTTATTGAAGCGCTTATGGTTTTTCCTCCCTTGAAATTTTTAGTAATTGTAAAAATATAATAAAATCCAATAATAAAATCACATAGTTAGAAAGTAAAGTTGTAACAGTTTAATAAACACATTTTTAATAATGGGGTTGTATAAACAGTTAATAATGTTTGACGTAGATTAAAATTTTCGCTTAGCTCTCAATTGGGAATGTGCCAGATAATTTTAAAGCAATAAATACTAGTTTATTTAGCCTACCACAATATACCTGTGAAAAAGCTTTTTATTTATTGTAGCAAGATCGTTAATAATTAATATAAAAATCCGTACACCATTGATGGCGCCCAAAATATTGTCAGTTTTATTTTTAACTTTATATTTAGTAATTTGTTTTTAAATTAAGAGTCATTCGTAAGTGTTAACAGAACGTACAGTTTTGATTATCTTATCTTCTCGTGAGCTAGTTTTTAAAATAAAGGATACATATTATCTACCAAAAATATTTCGTTTTTTAACTTCAGAGATAAATTTTTAATGCGAATCTTCAGAAGGGATAAATTAGTATCAGTGCTTTAGCGGGGGATACATATTATTTTTGTATTTTAACCTTTTTTAAAGTTACGGTCGGATGCAGTGGCGTATACTTGTGGAGGCCAGGGCAACCCAGGCCCCCCATCTTTAAATCACTTTAAATAATTTTGGGTAATAACTAATTTTTTACCCATATTACTTTAATTACTGTTTATGGTCAATATACGCCATTGATTATCACATAATAATTGTAAACATTTTTGGGAACGCAACTCAAAGCGTTAGTGTGCACACTTGTGTGAATCCTATGGAAACCGTCAAAAAAACATCTATTATTTTTAATAGCTTTTGTGATGACTTGGACAAGAGACATAAAGTTATAGTACTAAAAAAAGCTTTCTTATCATCCAATTGTTCTACAAGGTTTTGGGAACGCAACTCAAAGCGTACGAGTTTACACTTATTTGAATCCTATAGAAACCGCCAAAAACGGCCTCTTTTATTTTTAATAGCTTTTTGTGATTACTTGAACGGGAGACATTAAGTTTTAGTACTACGAAAAGCTTGAAATAATTTTGGGTAATAATTTAATTTTTTATTTATATTATTTCAGTTAATTTTTAAATTAAGTAGTTGCCCCCTTCCCACCTTAACAGTCAATATACGCCACTGGCAACCATCATTAACTTTATTTTTTCTTATGGTTGCCATATTGAATTATTACGTAGTATATACTCTGTTTCAAAAATGTATAATATGTTCTACCTTGAAAGCTGATAACCTTTTTATTCCAAAAAAGAAATAAAGATCTTTTTAGTTGGCCTTGGTTCCGGCGATTATTTTTGTTTTTTGAAAGAAGAAAATGTCAATGAAGATTTTTAGTACAAATAGGTTATTTAAATGAAGGAAAGCGAGATAATCAGTGCTATGATGTAGCATCGGGATTAAATAATCCTGGGTTTATATAACCCCGATGCTACATCAAAGCACTGATTGTATTAAAACTTTATTATACATTAATAGAAAACGTACAGAAAAAGAGAAAACTTTAAATACACGCTTAAAATGAATATAAATTTTTATTAGCCATGAATAAAATAACTTCTCAAAAGGATTAATCTACAGCTTAATAAAATGTTGTTATATAAACCTACTAAAAAATATTAGTGTATTTTAAGTAAAAATAGCAATTAAAAAATAAAAAAAAACATTAACTAGATAATTCAAAGAATCATATTATATTACAGCTAGTATTCAACATAATAAGCTTCCTCTTGGATACATAGACAGACGAGTCTAACTGAACTATTAACAGTTCTGGAAATATCGTCTCTTCTAAGTGTTCTAAATTGTGTTATGATAGATTTTAAAGATCTTCTTCAGTAGCATATTCTTGCTCCTCAACCTCAACTATGTTCCAGAGGGGGCCTGGCCCCTGAGATGCGATGTCCGATGAAGCCGAAATGATCTTCAAATGTACAGGGTGTCCGGTTATAAATTTAACCCCCCATTAATTTTTTTATTTAACGTTTAGGAAAAAAATTTCGTGTAAAAGTTAAGTGGTTTAAAATAATTTTTTTAAAAAACTTCTTTTCATCTATACAGGGTGTTTCGAAAGTGTGGACGTGGTCCTACTTTCTTATTTCAAATGGGTCCCCTATTTTTTTATTTGAGATTTGCATTCCTGTTAAAATTCTAAACATATTTTATGTAGCATACCCTATGTCTAACTTTAATGGTTACATAAAATAATGCAAAAAAACTATACGTTTTATCATTATCAAGCGATATTGCTACGTATGTTGATTTTATCAAGAAGCCATGAAATTTGACATATCCGTCATGTAAGTATAGGTAGATCAAAATTTAGCTACTAACTTTATTAAAAATGTTAATTATAAATAATGGAAACGTTTAACAAAATATAAAAAAGCTAACAGTGTAGTAATTTTAACATTCTTATTGCAGTAGATGCTCCACATGACCGCCATTCTGTTCAATGCATTTTCTATAAATCCTTTCCTGTCTATTAACAGCGCTTCAAATAATATACCGTTTATTATTTAAAATTGCTTCTTCTTCGGTAATTCTTTCCCTAATCATATCTAAATTTATATTTTTTTCGGCTGATACTTTGCCTTTTAAATATCCCCATAAAAAGTATCTAAAACTGAGAAATCCGGGCTATTGCTAGGCCAATTTATTGAACCCGATCAAAGACAATTGTAGTTATAACTAACTACAATTGTCTTTGACCCGATCTACCAATCCATTTTGGAAACATGGCGTTTAAAAATTGGGTTACTGGAGCAACATTATGGGGGGAAGCCCCATCCTGCTGCCAGATAATTTCCATATTGTCATTTAAATTATTAACAACTTCAGTTATAATTTCTAAGTATCTTTCTCCATTAAGAGTTTAATGAAAAAAAATTGGATCAATTATTCTACCATTTAAAACCCTACACCAAACATGTAGTGACTGCCTACCAGAATATTTTATGGCACGTATATTACGTGGATTTTTTGATGCCCAAAAATGTGTATTTTTTCTATTATATACTCCAGCAGTAACAAAGGTTGCTTCATCGGTAAATAATATATTATGCAAGTAATTTCTGTCCCTATTTATGTTGTTTATCATGTTCTGGCAAAAGATAAGACGCGCTTTCTTATTGGCATCAGTAAGCCTTTGAACTGGTGATATTTTAAATGGATGATAACTATATTTATGTAACGTGATATTCACTTTCCACTTAGTTTTTTCCAAATCCTTTAAAGCATTTTTAAGCGACTCTTCAGGCTTTTCTGAAATAAAACCAATGCTTATAAGTACGCAGATATAATAAATTTTTGCTACAAAAACGTTAGGTGTCGAATTTATTAATACAATACAGGTTTAAGTCAATATCATTGTTATACATACCTTCGAAGTATAAAATGATATTTAGTTCATTATTTGCCTAATCCTCGTCTCTAGGAATTATTCTCTTTTTCCTCTTAAAAATGATGTGGTATCTTCCACTTGGTCATGGACTCTTTTAATTGTTTATGCAGCCGGAACAACTCTTTCGCCGCCATACACACGCCTATATTCCCTTTAAGCCCTTTTTTGATTATGATTGTTCTTAACATAAAATTTATAAATGTCTTTTCTTTCTTGCTCAGAAAAACCCACAGTTAAAAAATATTTTACCAAATAATTAATTAAAACTAATGCTCAATGTGAAAGAAAGTCATTTGACGGACATGTCAAACTTCATGGCTACTTGATGAAATTAACATACGCAGCAATATCGCGTGATAATGATAAAGCTTATAGTTTTTTGCATTTTGTGATGTAACCATTGTAGTCAGACATAGGGTATGCAACATAAAATATGTTTAGAATTTCAAGAGGAATGCAAATCTCAAATAAAAAAATAGGTGACTCATTTGAAATAAGAAAGTAGGACCACGTCCAGACTTTTTGAAAAACCCTGTATAGATGTAAAGAAGTTTTTTAAAAAAAATATTTGAAACAATTAAACTTTTATACTAAACTTTTTTTCCTAAACGTTAAATAAAAAAGTTAATGGGGGGTTACATTTATACAGTGAAATGAATAAAGAAATGGAACGGCACCGCAGCGGCGCGAGAGTGAGGTCGACTGAAATAGGTATAGTGTAGTATCCCCGTCGCACTCTTACACACTACGCAAATAGCGATAATTATAAATGTGTTCAATTTTTAATTCATGGCTTTGTTATTATAATTAATGTAATATTTTTTCGTGATATATTAATAAGAACATATTCTTTAGAAAATCTCTAACTTGTAAAAGTGGAAAAAAAGAAATATATAGCATTTTGAAAATAGCCATAAGCACTATTATTAGCAGTAGTATTATTATACTTACCGTTTATTATTAAAAAACTTAAAAGCGTCACCTTATTTTAATAGGTCGTAAGTCGTTATTTTAATAAAAACCAAAATTTTGAATTTTTAGAATATATATTCGTAAACTTATAATATTAAAGTGAATTAATAAAAAATTAGAACTAAAAACTACAAATAAGTGTTGTTAAATCAGGTCAAAACTTTACAACTCTAGTTAGGTATCCACTTAACAAATAAACAAGTTTTAACAATTTTTAAACAAAATTAGCTTTGTCATTTTTTGTCTAATGCTAGAAGATTTTCCATGTATTTCATTATTTACCAATTTGGAATAATGGTGCATCCTACATTTTAAAAAAATATTTGTAACACGTCTAACAATTTGAATTTCGTGTAATTCCTCTGCTAGAAATTCATGATTTATGGGGTGTATTGGAATAAAAAGGTTGATTTTTTCTGAAAAGTATTTAATAGCTCTATTTACTAATTTTTTTTTACGTTTAGTCCTTTTTTTAATACCTCTCCCTCATTTACTAATGATCTAAATTGTTTTTCCAAAAAGGTAACTATATCATAAACAATGTTTGAAGCATAAAGCAAACCACCTCGACTTACAAAACTTGTAAATCTTTTATAATTTTCTGTAGAGGAACTATACTCATGATCGGTAATTGTTTTTTGATCTCTATATAAAAAAATTGCGACACAATTATTGCAAGTGGATGTCTCAATCAAACTACGAATTATATATCCTGAAATATAGTATAAAATATTTGTTTGGAATTCGGAGAGATTCCTTTCTTCCAAATATTTAATTATATCATTAATATCTTCTTTTTTTTCAGAATCGTCGTTTTTTTGTAATTTGCTTTTTTCAACTGATCTAAATTCAAACGCCGGAGTGCAATATTCTCCAAATTCGCAACAATTTGCACTTAAGCTTGCTTTTATAGAATTACGAAATAATAATTGTCTCAGTGCCCATTTTAATTGTTGCGAGTTTGGATTATTATTCCATCCTCCCCTAGATCGGATACATGAGAAGTAAAGCTCTAAATGATCCTGTGAAAACTTGTAGGTTAAAAAGTATTTCACCGGATCATCACAAGAAAATAGATCTTTTGCTAAATTTATTGTACTTTTCATTGTAACAATAAATCCTAGGGCAAAAGTTTTACGATTATGATTAAGTAAATTTATGTCATCAATTTTTAACGAACTGAGGTATTTAATTGTATCTTCAAAAACCTCTTCAAAATATTTAATGGAATTTGGCCTTATAGGTGCTTTAAAACCTTTTTCAAAGGGGTTTCTGGAATTAAGCATATCAAATAACCTGTTAATTTTTCTAAGGAATTCAACGGTAGCAGAACTATTTTTGAATTGATGCATATGACAGTTTTTATCTAAAAATTCAATAGCATCTGCTACTCCTCCGCTAAGGGTTTGTGCTGCTAACCTTACGTTCATAATTTTGTTTTTATAATTTATATGTTGGGAAGAAACCGAATTTGCCAATCTTAATCCTTCTTTTTGTTGAAGATTATCAAGTTCTCTAATATAGCTAAAACAAATGTTGCCCAGAGGAGAATTTAGGTTTTTTTCAGCAAAAGTATTTCTACCCAACTTTTCCATATGACATGGATCCAATATGCAGTGAACGTTAACATTAGGATCACAAGGATGTACAAAAAATGGCTTTAAATTTTCTTGATTTAAATCACAGCCCAAATTTTTAAATGTAGCAATATTGGTTTGTGCACCATCTGCTGTAATTGATTTTATTAGTACACCACATTCATGTAAACTTCTTAAAATAGTTTTAATAAGCTGAGTTTGAACATTGGCGTCAGTTTTATTGATTAAGAAATAAGCTACTGGGCATTTGAAATTTGTGGTATAACTAACAACTTGAAAAAATAATGCCTCAGATGCTGGCATTTCAAAATCAACATCTATTAAGCCCCCATAGTCCACATTACCTGTGAATTTCCCATTTGAGTCATCCCAAACAACTTGCTTGCGAATCGACATACCATCCATAATCAAAGCACACTTATTTAAATGTCTATTTTTTGGCACTTCAATTTTTAGATATTCAAGAACTTCATGCAAAAGACCAGGTTCACAATTTAAACTACACAACCATTTTCTTATTGTTCGACTACTAGGTAAAATAAAATACTTTTTTAAAAAATTGTATGCTTTGGGCGAGTAAAAATATAGTGTATGCGCAAACTCTTTCATAATGGAAGAATAGCGCCTTTGTCCAGCATGTGTTAATGTAGAATCGGCTTTTTTAAGTAACACTAGTTCTAAGGGTATGCCTAGAAATAAAAAATATGTACATTAAAAGATATAAAAACTGTCAAAACTTATAAATTAACCTTCAAAATAATTTTTTAAAACATTGTCCAATTTCATATTACTATAGCCACTTTTAGAGATTTCTCTGATAACGTCTGCCATATTTGAAATTTTTACATTCCTTCTTCTGACTTTTTGCTGCAGTGTCTTTACTTTTCTTTTTAAAAAAGAGCTTGTAGAAAAATTTTCAACAGTTTGAGCTTCCCTATCAACAAACGTTTTTGGCAGGGTTGCTGACGTAGATGGCAAATTAATATCTAATTCCATTGGTTCTGAGTCTCTAGTCGTAGCCTAAAAAAATAAAAAGATGCAATCAATAAATAAAACTTATTAAAACTTCTTTAAAATCTTACACGTCGTATTGGTTCCTTTCGGAGTTTTGTGCTGCTTTTGAGATGTTTTGGGAAATTAAACACACTTGGTACAGCATCAAGTTTTAAGACTTTTCTCTTACTACCTGGTATATCTTGGTAATCTGATGGTAGAAAATGCTCCCCACATAGTCTACTTGTTTTTGACGGCTTCCAATCCTCCCTGCGTATGGCTTTTATCCAAAGTTTTAAAATTTCTGGGCGTTTAAAAGGAAAACTACAAATCATTTTTAAGGTTAGAAAGATTTGTGACAAAAAAAAATCAGTAACAGACTTACGTATGAAAAGAAATTGTCTTGTTTGCATCATGAACATTGCTGCATTTATAAGCAACACAGTTTAAAACCATTTTATAAGTTGCAAAAACAACTTTTAATACTTTAATGTTCTAAGATGTCCAAACACTGCAAACAGAGCACACACGACTTTTTAGTTCGACTTTAAATAGTACCATCCAACGTTTTTAACAGCAAAAAAACTGCTAATCGTATAAAGGAAACTTTCTTAACACTCACTTCACTGATATTTTTAAATAAAAACGTTTAAAAATCCTCACAAATTTGTAATTAAAACAGAACACATGAAGACAAAGATCAAAACCTATGCTTAAAACGCTTAAGACAAAGACGGGGATCCTACAAGCGCTTATCCTCTCTCTCTTACAACTGTAGACACAGTTTCGACAGCTTTCGGGCGTTGACGAGGCCGTTCCATTTCTTTATTCATTTGTGTATTCATTTCACTGCATTTATACAATCAGTAAAAAAGGTTAGCATCATAATTCATGTTAAAACAATGAATTATGAACCGATACACGAATTTATCAAAAACCACAAACAGAACTTTAGTATAGCGTATAGCCATTTGATGCTGGTCATACACACGCTATATATGTCAAGCCATATCATACCCCTTTGCTTACGGATATAGCTCTAGTTATTGCCTACTATACGCATTTCCAGCGTTTCCAGGATCACTTGTTTTTTTTTGTACCACATTGTTTAGGAAAATGTACTAAATTTTACAAATATTTGTACCACATTTGACTGTAGCTCATATACATTTATTAAAATAGTGTTTTTGTTTACTCGGGTGCAACCTTCGAGCATATATTTACTAAAGGTAGCCTTGCCGTTCTCTAACCCTTTTCTCTCTCTCTTAACGTGCTATTTGGTCGGTGGGAGGGGTATAAACTACGTACGTCCCCCAATCCGCAACAAATTAAAAAAAAAAAATGCTGCAAAATTAATGCAAAAAACAAATTAAAAATTTCAGAAAATCGAATTTTGTTTTTTTTATATTTTTTCCACAACTTTTTTCTGAATCAAGAAAGGTATGGGTATTGCTTTAAAAAAGAGAGAGCTGTCATCAAAACTTTTAAAATGACTGTAGCCAAACATATTTTCATTAAAGTTTGGGGGAGATATGATTTTTTAAATTTTACATTTTTTTATTAATTTTTGCCGATTTACCTTATATTTCAAATTATTTTTTTTATAAACAAAAAATATATTTAACTTAAAAACTTTGTTTTATAACATTATTTTAATAATAAAACATAGCCTAATACTGTACCATATTTTTTTTTTAATCTATTATTGTTTTTATCGTAAATAAATTATCGTGGTTATTTATTGTTAAAAGCAAAATTATAAAGAAAAATAAAAAAAAATAGTAAAATTACTTTAATAGTATTGGACATATAAAGCAATGCCTATTTCATGGTCTATATCTTCTTTTATGTCCTCTTTAGGTATTTTAAGATCGCTTCCATTTTCGCAATTAAGGGCGCTTTTTCACGGTTTAATTTTAGTTAACCCTTTAGTGGATCAATGAAAATCAAATAGCAATAGTTGTAAAAACATAAGTTATCATTTTAATCATTCAAGTTTTGTTGATGAAACTTATATTCTAACAGTTATTTTTATTCGATTTTCGTTTATTCGCTAAACTTGATCAGCTAAAATCAAACCGTGAGAATGCGGCTTTACGCAATATTTTCAAAAATTGTAATATTTAATGCACCCACAATTTGCTTGACAGCCTTTTAAGCATTTAACAACAAGCAACAAGCTATCTGGGTAGCTAGTAGGAGTAGACGACATTAAGCCATTTTTCAACTTCATTTAAGTTCATTTAATTTAACTCGTTTCCATTGGTGTACCTAAAAATAATAATTAATTAAGTTAGGTAAATAAATTTAAAAGCAAGTTTTTTGAAATAAAAATACTTTTAGTTTATAAAAAAATCGACAAAAATTAATGCAATGTTCTGAAATTCAAAAAATCATATATCTGTCAAATTTTAATAAAAACACTTCTAACGATTCTCTATCTACCTTGCCTTAGAAAAAAGTTGTGGACAAAAATAGAGAAAAGAAAAAATGCGATTTTTTGATTTTGTTTTAATTGGTTAGTTGTTTTGTAATTTGTTTCTTATTTACTTAGATAGCCAGGGTTACTGAACAAAAAGTTACCCATCAGTAGTTGATACCAATTTGACATTAAGTTAACGACAATTCGTTACTGAGTCAAGTTTGCCTACAAGGTGTTGACAATCTACCACAGCAAATGGCATGCAAATTGTCAGCAACGCTTGTAGTCAAATACCGTACAACTTAGCGACAATAATTTCCACCGTAACTTTTTGTAGCCAAGTTGTCTTTAAGTTATAAGAAATTTACTGACAACTTTTACTTGACAACTTTTCCGACCACTTGACCACAATTTGCAGACGTAGATTCCTGCCTAATTGCTTTCCACGATTGATACCTGGGTAGAATAATAGTCAATACCCTATGTGGTGGTAATGGGTTCTTGAAAACCTCTTATCTTCCATAGAATACCTTAGCCACGTCTTAACTCTTCGCTTGGTTTAAAAGCTTTGCTTGCATCTGGCTAAGCTTACTGGGATGACAATTAAAACTTAACTCCGTTTATATAGATTGAGGCAAAAATCTTTTTTTACGTTTTCTCTCTTAACCCTAATTGTAAAATCTTTTTCTTTAGCAGGTTTTTCATGACTAAACACTCTGCTACCAAAAGTGTTTTGTTAATTTGTAGAAAGTTCTATTATGTAATTTTGCCCAGTGCGTTGAGTATTTGCGGATTTAATTATTTTTGTACTTCAAAAGTAACCAAATGAATTGTATTATTAGGTGGGTAATAATAAGTGTGTATATTTCTAAGTGTCCTGTTTTGAATTTTGAATCGGTAACCCAACATCCTGTCCTGGGATTGGCGCCACAAAACGTATTTAAAAGTGTAAGGTCAAAAGACCTTGCGGCCTTCTAATAGGTTTCGCATTACCTATCTACCCGTACGGAAATATATCATTTAAATATTCTTAGATTGCTCTAGTATTGTACGTAGCGGCTCCGTCCAAGGAAGTTTAAAGGTGTATGGAAGCCCAATACTGTAGAACAAAATTGTCCAGGCGTGCAGGGCAGCGGGAATAGGGGGATTGGCCCCGCGGAGTTTGCGCAATGAATAGTAGGTTAGAGCCGGACTTCCATAATTCTTTGTTACTATCTATAAAGTTGATATCATCAAATGTCAAATTCAAGCATTCACTCTTTTTTTAAATTTTTTGCACAAAATTGTTGGTTATTAAACGATACTACCATAGAATATTTAAAATTATTGTGTAATATTGGATTTTATATCATCTGATATAATATGGAAAGAAGCCCTTTATTTAAATGGTCGATATTTTTGTGAGTTTTGTATTTTTACCAAAAATCTTTGTAAATAAATAAAAACGATTTTTTAAAATAAATTTCAAACATTGTATGATAGTTTCATGTACTTATCACCAATTTTGTGATAAAAAAGGGCAAGATAGTGTAAATGAGTTTAATCTAATCCTAAGATTCTGGTTGTACATTAAAAAGTGAAAATTTTTATAACTGCTTTTTAGGCATGTACTTTTCACTAATAACAAACATTCATGAGACAGAATAACAGTGGTTAAAAATGTTTAGTAACCTTTGTTACCTAGGTATTCATTGTAACAGTATCCGTTAAATATTATGTGTCTACAGTATGTCGGGCTAAAAAAATTGATAATGTAAGTTTAGGAAACCAAAAATCTAATTTCTTTTTAAACAAATACAGAAAAAGCAAAAAGGAAATTTAACATAAAATTGTACTTTCTTTCATTCAATTAGAGGGACCTGTATATATTAAAATTTGCCTGGTCTGCTCAGTAATTAATAATTTTGATCCTTTAAAAGAATGTACTAAATTATTAAATGAAATAAAAGTACCTAAATGTAGACCCTATTTCTTTTTAATAATCCACAGAAATACACAAACATTGTGGAAATCATCTAAAAGATAGTTAAGATAACCTTACTTTTCTCACTGCTATTTCCTATAAAATTTGCATTATTTTCTATTATTCATAATTGATATATTATATTTTTTTCGGTTACCTAACGTTACGTCTCATGGCACTAATTTATTTATAAGAAATACTTACCTAAAGTAAAAAATGCCGTGTATGTGACCCTTGGATTTGCAAGACAAAACCATACAACCTCTAATCATTTTGTTACGATATTATAAGTATAGTTTGTCCAAGCTAACATTTTTGTGTTGGCTTACATGTTCAAAAACAAAAATTACTAGACTCGACGTCAAAATCAGCTGATTGGCGTAAATCACCCAGTAATGGATTAAAGGCGTTTCAATTTTTGTATTAATTTTTTTTGTATTTGGGTGTGTTATTTCGTGTTTTAAAGTAATTAGTGAGATTAGAGATTATCCTGCAGTGTTTTTATTTTTTTTTGTGCGGACTATTTGACATTTTTTATATTTCATAATTTATTTTAATTTGGACTAAGTTTTTATTTTACTTGGTTTTAAGAAAAAACCACTAGAATAGATATTTTTTAGTGTATAAATCACAATGATTACTGTATTTCCAGTTTGGAAAAGCTTCGAAACCCACTTCAGAGCTGTGATGAGTCGGAGGTAAGAAAATATAACCTAATAAATATTTTAAAAAATGATGATAGAATAGTGATCTTGCAAAAGGTAAAATAACTTGTTTTTAGAGTATTATAATCTAAAAATACATCCTCAGATGTGCCAAATATTTTAAGATTTAAATATATTTACGAATGTATTTTTTAGGATCGCATAGTGGCAGTTGCTGACAATATAAGAAGCAATATATGAAATTTATAAGTAACTTTGGCTTAATGGAAAAACCAAATGTGCAACGCATGAGAAGGAAATTTTCAAAAGGTTTTATGGAAAATGAAGGTTTAGGAGAAAATAAACATCTTTGGGTGTTTCTCGATGAAACCTGGATGTTCTCGAACAGCTCTTTCCGCAGGTCTTGGCAGGATGACGATGTATATTTTAGTGAAAAGGTAAAACATTCTAAAGACTAATTATAGGCTAGAAAAAAAATGTACTTTCCTACACTTAAGGAAAAATTGAAGGGCCCATTTTTTTAAATTACAAGGTAAAACACTTATACAATCCTCTAATAAAATTTTGTTTTGCCTTATAAATTATCACAGTTTTACAAAAAAGCTTCCTCTTGCACACCGACAAGCTGTAGAATACCTGTTTCTCTTTTAGGAATATTTTTACAGTTTCTGCTCCGAAGCATTATCTGTCATAATTCCTTCTTTTGTATATCCCAATTAGAGCAAATTAAAAGTCTACTCAGATGCATCCCTTTATTGTCCACATCACATTTCCCACTTTTTCTCCACCTTCATCCCTTGAGTTTCGAGACTACGAAATCATATCAGTAATTTACATCTGACTTCACTCTAGACACTCGTAGTATGTGAACACTTAGACTTTAAGCATAGGGGGTATCCTGAGAAAAATACACATATATGACAGATTCGGTAGATACCTCAGTTAGGGTCTATTTCATACATAGGACATATGATTAAACCTGTAGCTCTTAGACAACATTAAACTACAGAACACACTTGCTGCATTCTTATGAAACATTAAAGTATATTTAATTAAAAAACTAATGAAATATTTATATTTTTCTTAGATACACTATTCTACATGCTGGTTCAGAAAAAGGATTTGTTGATGGTGCCAGTAGAAGTTTTAAATCTAAAACAAAAACAGGAGATTACCATGGCGAGATGAAAGCTGAAAATTTTGAGAAGTGTGTTAGAGATGATCTACTACCTAATTTGAAAAGGTCTTCATTAGTCATTTTAGGTAATGCCAGCTACCATAGTAGGTTGTTAGAAAACTGGCCATATAGTGGCGGGAAGAAAGAAAATATGGTTAAATGGTTAAAAAACCGAAATATTCCTTTTGCAAAATCGGCGACAAAATAGATTTTGTGGTGCTTGATTCAGCGCCTACCAAAGTCTCCCAAATCTTATGTCGTCGATGCTCTTATTCAGGAGGGTGGTCATCATGTGCTGCATTTGCATCCATATCACACGACCTTCCAACGTTTTTGACAAATTTATTTTATAAAATATAAGCATCTTATTGTGTTAATGATACTCTGAATAAATAAATGATTATTACTGTTTTGTTTTATTTATTTTATTATTTAATATAGGAAGCAGCTAATGAAGTTATATCAGATGAAATAAATCGACTTATCTTTAGGCATCTTTAAAAAATTGTAAATTTGCATAATAAGGGATATTGAACCATCCCTTAGAGTGAGATATTTTATCAGGATATTTCAATTCAACTGTAAAGAGTTTGCCTGCAAATATAACAAAACATAACAGGTCTGTCTGATATTCAGAAATAGTGTACACTATTTTATATTTTTTTATATACCTAAGCGCTTTAATTGAAGGTGTATTTGAGGACTAAGTGTGTACAAAAAGTGTAAAATAGTGTAAACTATTTCTAAATAACAAACACTTTAATAAATAACTATTAATAATCTGCACTAGATAGGGTTTTTTAATAAAATATTATGGCCAAACATCAAGCTTTCACAATTTATGCAAATATATAAGCAGCAAGAAAAAAATACTGATGAATTTAGTTATCTAACAACAATTTTTTTAAAATATTAAAATTTTGAAACTCTCTTACCTCAGTACGGTCCTGACTAAAATTCTTATATTAGCCAACTTAAATCTGAAAAACAAAATTTACTAATATGTAGGAATATTCGCATTGCCAACCTAAAAATGTTAGCTTGGACAAACTATAACAAACAATAAACACAAAATTATAGTCACAATTTAATAAACACTAATCACTAAAATAAGAAGGTTTTTATCAATATAGGTACTCACACAAAGCAAAACAATCGAAACTAATACGGCGCAAAGGGCACAAACCACAACGAAAATGACGAATGATGAGACGACGACGGTTGATGGTACAGCGCGGATATAGATTCATACGCGCCGCGCGCGCCCTTGCACCAAAAACCTTAGACAACCTAAGACCAAAAACGGTACTACGGCTCTCATAAAAGTATAATGTGTTGCCTAACTACACACTGATTTATCAGTGTGTAACTAGGGAACACATGAAATTATTTCGTGGAATTTTGCTATTGCGCAGAATCGGCGGGGCCAACTCTGACAGTTATTTTCATACTGGGCTGGACATTTTTTGATCGAATGGGCCATAGCATTGGGCTTCCATACACCTTTAAACTTCCTTGGCTACGTCATGCTCACATCAAGATCCGTTATAATTTGTAAGTATGGAGGTTAGAAAGGTAAAGGAGCACCATCTCTTGTGGCTGTTTTGCTCAAAAAGTGGCCCCAGAATAGCATTAAATAGGAGGCGCTGGTGTAGCAAAGTAAACTAATGAGAACCAATGACCTTGACCGCAATATATAAAGTAAAGTTTAAAACAACGAGGTTATGGCTTTAAAATGATTCTTGGGAACACCCGGGCCATCTTAATTTATTGCAATTTTAGGGCCACTTTTGTAACACAGAGTTAGTGATCGTGGTCTTTAGAATCCATGTTTGAAAGGGGTAAATTATCGAGATGTTCCTCAAATTTGGTTTTTAAAAAGTGAAGGTATATTATAATACATGTTTTTAAATACATGTGTGCTGTTAGTGTACAGTATTTGTCAAAGTAGTGTAGTTATAACATATCTCTTTTCTCTTTATTTGAAAAACTTTTTTTTTAAATCTGTACTGGCAAATCTTTTTTGGCAAGTACTGACATTTTTTTTTAATAAAAAAAAATAAATAAATAAATCGCCAGAATCAAGGCCAACTAAGAAAATATTTTTAGCAATAAATAAGCTTATAACATGCTATACATTTTTAAAATCAAAATAAGGAGCACTATTTACCTACGTAAAAGTTTAATATGGCACCCATAAGAAAATATAAGGTTGATAATGGTGGCCAAGTGACGAAAATCTAAAAGCACCATCAAGTAGCACTGAAAAAGTGGAAATGTAGATGTGCATTTTATTTAAAAATGCGTTTTAAAATGGAGCCAGAACAAATAAAAATGCTTTTCCAAAATTTTGGCTTTTCTCGGATATTTTCGTAAATTTTAAAACTTCCTAACCGGCATATTGTTAGTCACACAACTTTGTATCTCCTATAGTTTCCGAAATCCTGGTAAGGGTCGAATTTGAATTACCCTATATAATTGATATGTGTCCCAAATCTCAGTTTTTAGATAAAACATATTAAAAACTCCAAAGCCGTCACTGACTAGCTGTTTGAAAATACATCATTTGTCATAAATGCCAAAAAAAGAACGAGTAAGAATGGGTAAGAGTTAAAATTTTTAAGGTGATTGCAACAGCTCCAAGAATTTTTTATTACTATAAGAAAAACAAATGCACTTTACTTGTACGACAAAACATATATTTGACTAATGTACAGGGTGGCTCAAATTCGACGCTCATCATTGGGATTTCGAAAACCGTAAGGGATACAGGGTCGGTTAAATGGAGGCAAAGTTGCGCAATTTGATGCTCAATAAAAGGCCGTTTTGCATTTAAAAAAATTCTGAATACTTCCGCAGATATTAAAAAAAAAAACAAAATTTTTAATTTTGGTTTCTATTGTTTCTTGGCTTTATTTGCTAAGATAACTTAAAATAAAAAACACATTTTCATGGCCACTTTTTCTGCTCTATAACTCAGTATAATTAAATATTAAATCTGACGTTTCGGCTTCTAGCGACCATCATCAACTTATTTTTTTGCGGACCTGATTTTTTTTTCAATTTAATGAAATCCTTTCATCACTCTTAAAATACTCTATATTGTTTCTTTGATATTTGCCGACGTTTCGTACAGAAAATCCCTTCACCAGAACATTTATTATTTATTTAACCATAATACGGCCCTGAACTACATTTTTAGGTGAAAAGGTAAAAAAAAAGAATAAACTTATTACATTTTCGTGATGTTTTTATTGCCAATCATTGATATCTAAGAGCAGAAATTACTTTATTAACAAAAACTTTCATGAATATTTAAACATAAACTACAAAAAGTTGACAGCAAATTAGCTTACATAAACAATTTTTACTATATACTATTTTGATACCTACCCATATTAAAAATAAACATAATTTAATCACTATGTATACTTTTTTGTATCTTATGTTTAATATTCATGAACGTTTCTGTTAATAAAGTAATTTCCGTTATTAGAAATCAATAAGTTGCAATAAAAACATCACGAAATTGTAATAACTTTATTTTTTTTTCTTTACCTTTTCATCTAAAAATTTAGTTCAGGGCCGTATTATGGTTAAATAAATATTAAATATTCTGATGAAATTTTCTGTACGAAACGTCGGAAAATATCAAAGTAACAATATAGAGTGTATTAAGAGTGATGAAAGGATTTTATTAAATTGAAAAAAAATCGGGTCCGTATTTAAAAAAATTAAGTTGATGATAGTCGCCAGAAGCCGAAACGTCAGATTCAATATTTAATCATACTGAGTTATAGAGCAGAAAAAGTGGTAGAAACCAAAATTAAAAATTTCGTTTTTTTTTCGAATATCTTCGGAAGTATTAAAAAATATTTTAAAACGCAAAACGGCATTTTATTAAGCATCAAATTGCGCAACTTTGCCTCTATTTAACCGATCCTGTATCTCTTACGGTTTCCGAAATCCCAATGATGAGCGTCGAATTAGAGCCACCCTGAAAAAAAAAACACCTGTTATATGGAATTCAAAAAAAAAAAAGAATCTACAACAGACCTAAAAAAATGTTTTTGGGTTTTTTTGTCACTCCTAATAGCACATAATAGTAATTTACATTATAAGTCCGGTAGGTTACTTGTTACAGTACGAGTTAGAATTCTTGACTCGGCTTCTAGCGTAGCCACGTCCATAATGTTTAACTCGTACTGTAACAAGTACTATCGGACGTGTATCGTAATGTATTTTTTCTACTCCTATATTAGTAAGAACCTAATTACACACCGTCTTCTTTATCAGTAAATCTCTAATTACAAACACTATACTGTAAGAAGCCAAACTGTGCGTAAGGGCAGTTACGTAATATATATATTACGTAACAGTTCCACAATCGCATTAGCCGCGAGCCCCCAAAATCTCGAGTGGTAAGCCCATTACACACTCTTTCGAATTACGGTACTCGCTCACGCTCGTACCGTAATTTTCGAAATCGTGTGTAATGGGCTTCTTACCACTCTCGGTATGTAATATACTATTATTTCATTGTGAAAGTCCGTTTAGTATCAATATTTGATTTTGAAAATCAAATAATCACATTATATTCTGAAAATCGCATTACCTTTTCCTTATGGCAATAGTCAACAAGTGGAAGAAAATGTTGGCATATTTTTAAATGTCTAATTTGATTTACATAAAGTGTTTCTTAGCGACACCTACCGGCTCTGATACTGTAATGACTAACCTACCGAACTCAAATTAATAATGTAATCGAAGGTGTTCCAGACAGAATGAAATAAAAAATTTAAAAAGCTTTATAGAAGAAGTCACTGCATAACTATTTTTATTCTTTAGTATCTAAAGAAATAGATAATTTGTGATTTTAGTTTATAAATAAATTTTGCATAATAAAATCCAGCCCTATAAGTAAATATTTAAAATAGAGCTAAGTATTTTTAATTTAGAAAATACTAAAGTATTTTTTCCGAACCCTTTTTTCTTTTAGTACCTACATTATACTTTAAAATAACGCTAATTAAACTTTCGAAAGCTTCCTATAACTTTGACAAAGGGGCGTCCTTAGAGTCTTCTTTTTTTACGCTTTAGGGTGACTTTTTGGCAAACTTTTTGTTACAGCTGAGCTAAATTAAACTGTATGTTGTTGAGTCTTGCTTTATATTGATCGATGAAGCTTTTAATCAATTCGGCGGCATGTCGTAAAGTCAAGATAAAGTGAGACGTTTTAGACCAAATCTTATCTGTTTTTGCTTGGATGTATGAGGTGGCAGGCATGTTTTTGCTGAAAACCTTTTTGAAAAATGTATATACTAATAATCAAGATACGCTTTCTCTCAGAAAGGTCCCGAACATTTGTTCAATCAAAAAAAGGTAAAGCAAATCGAAAAAAAAATGTTATTTTAACCATTGCTAACTTTGTAAGTATTGGTCGTACAAAAAAATTGTTGAAATGGAAAATCTTCATAATAAAATGAGCTACGAGAGAGTGTTACTTAAAAATCGTATTACGCATTAGGCTAATTGCGAAATAGCAATGAACAAAAAAAAATTCTATGATTTTTTAGACTTTTCGGATTTCTCTGAGGTCCGCAATATTTATTAAAAAAAAAAATAAAACCATAATAAAATATCTAGTCAATTTTCATTAAAATTGGTTTAATATTTTTTGCACAATAATCCAATTTCGCTTGAAAAAATTAAAAATTTTGCAAATTGGGTACAATTCAAAATGTTAAACTTAGACATTTGATTTTTTACATATACTTACTTAGTAGCGTCAATAACAGCTCCGATTTTGATAATTTTTGTTTTAGTAATTTTGGTTTTCCATATTATTTAGAATCAGAATCAGAAATCATCCTTTTGGAGGGGGCAAATAAAAATTTATATTGCTTAAACAATGTTTTATGATATTTAAAAAAACGATTTTTTAAATCGCTGTAACTTTTTTAATATTAATTTTCGTCATTTTTACGCATAATATTTTTTGTAGATAATTAAACTTTCTACAAAAATAGTTTTATTATAATTTATCGTATTTTTTTATAGTTTTGAAGAACCGAACTTAAAATTCTGAGAGCAGAAATATTACTCAATTTCCGGACTGTTATAATTGCTTATAAGATAATTTTATATAATAGTGACCTAAAATTAACATACATAACAAATTTAAAAATGTATATATTTTTTTTAGGATTTAAACAACTCTAAGAAATATATTCTATACTAGATATTTAAGAAAATAAAATAAAATTTTAATAAATAAAATTTTATGAAGAGTTATTTATCAATATTTTAAAAATATGTTGTTAAATGTTAAAAAATTTTTGCTCTACTCACATATACAAAAAAAAATATTTAATTTTCATTTATATTTTGCGTATAAGAGATTTTTTCTTCTTCACATGGTGGGTGGTTATCGCAGTCACTTTCACTGCAATCAATTTAAGCCGGTGAGCAATGAAGGTAATTTTTTCTGCAGCCACATGCTGAACCACATCCTGTTTTGCAGAAGCAAAATATGATTTTAAGACCTTTATAGGTGATGCTGGTTGCGTCATTTTTACTGATTTTAAATAATCATCTTTTTGTCAACCTCATTCTTCAGAAGAAATTAGATAATTAATTTTCTATTGCTGGACTTGTAAGTAAACTATTAGCACCTGATGATAAAGATTTTTTTTTAATACTTAAAAAATAATGCCTTACGAGTTTATTTAACAAAAACTATGTTAAGTAAGTATGGAAATAGGCGCGTGCTAGCCCACCGGGATTCCGGGAGTCTCCTGGTGGACCCTTATAAGGTTGTTTCAAAAGGCCCTCATAGGTCTTAAAGCCTAGGACAAGGCTAAATAAAAAAAAAACAGTTACTCACGCCTGATAATCCTTATTTGTTTTGTTTTTTTATTTTATATTAATTTAAACTTTGTAATATCTGGTAGGCTTGAATAAATTTGTTGACAAGTTTTCCTATTTATCAATATTGTTCGGCGATGCCTTATAGGCCCTGCAAGTGGCCCTAAAATTGCCCTAGCACGCGCCTGTATGAAAATACTAAAAAAAAGAGCATCTTGCATTCACTGGATGTGATACTACCTCCGCCTTTTATAATAAAGGTAAAAATAATTTTATTAAAATTTTTAATAATGATTATGAATTACGTGCGGCAGTTGAAACTTTTATTGTTGAAAATCAAAGTGCTAAAGTACTTTTCAATGAAGGTGTAAGTTGTATACTCACAATATATGGTGCTAAAACTGCCAAACATTTCGATACAAACGTTTCATAGCAATAGCTTCAAGAGATAAAAGTTTACAACTTCTTTCACTACCTCCAACAGAGGATGCAGAAAACAACATATCAAAAGAGTCTTCTAGTATAACGGGATTATATAATTATTTTCTATTGCTGGAAAATAATTATATAATCCCTCCTAACAAATAGGGTTGGCAAAAAGACGATTATTTAAAACCAATAAAAATGACGCAACCAGCAGCACCTGAAAATGTCTTAAAAATCATATTTTCCTCCTGCAAAACAGGATGCGGATCAGCATCTGGCTGCAGAAAAAATGGCGTTCACTGCTCACCGGATTGCAGGGTTTGCAGTGACTGCGATAACCACCCACCACTTGAAGATGAAATCTCCGATACGCAAAATATAAATGACAATTAAATTTCTATTTTTTTGTATTTTGTAAAATTAATAAAACATTTTAAAAGAATATATAATATTCTTCATAATAATAAATCTATTATATTATATATATATATATATATATATATATATATATATATATATATATATATATATATATATATATATATATATATATATATATTAATTATATATATATATATATTTATATATATATATCATGAAATTTGGCACAGTGGTAGTCTTTAGCAGTGGCTAAAACCTAACGAAGCCGGTTTTTTGAATTTCACCTCCGGGACAAAAATAGGAGCAAAAAAGTGTTTTTTTACCGTTAGCCGTACGGAAGGCGTCTTACGGAGACATAGGCTACTAAATATTGTCCCTCGCCTGGCGGAGACAGGCTTTTCATCTAGTTTTATCGTATTTTCTTAAATATCTAATATAGAATATGTCCCTCAGAGTTGTTTAAACCTTAAAAAAATATATAAATTTTTATTTTGTTATGTATATTCATTTTATGTCACTATTATATAAAAAATAGCATAAGCAATTATAATAGTCCGCAAATTGAGTAAAATTTCTGCTCTCAAAAATTTAAGTTCACAATATTTTCGAAACTATAAAACATACGAGAAATTATTATAAAACCATTTTGGTAGGAAATTTAATTTTCTACAAAAAATATATTTTGTGTAAAAATTACGAAAATTAATATTTAAAAAGTTACAGCGATTTAAAAAAAAATGTTCCATTTAAATATTATAAATATTGTTTAAACAATATAAATATTTATTTGCCCACCCCAATCAGTTTCTAATTTTAAATAATATGGAAAAACAAAATTAGTAAAAAATTATCAAATTCGGAGCTGTTCTTGAGGACTTCCAAATTTTGGCAGTTTTATGTATTCATTGACGCTACTAATTTGCTTTCAAACGCTTTTTTCAAAATGAAACTTGAATTATTTGGGCGCCCTCAGCAATTGTTTTAAGTTATGAACAATTTTTTTGCCTATAAAGAAAATTAAATCACCTTATATTTTTAAGAAAAAATTTACGAAGAATATAGTTCAAAAGTACTCGTAAAGACGCTTTCCTTAATTTTGTAATTGCCAATCGATTTGTTGCCTGAAATTAAAGCTGTGAAAGTTTACAGGCGATAGGGCGAATCTA
Organism: Listronotus oregonensis; assembly: GCA_019359885.1. Lineage (NCBI taxonomy): Eukaryota > Metazoa > Arthropoda > Insecta > Coleoptera > Curculionidae > Listronotus > Listronotus oregonensis. The sequence continues at coordinate 6,354 of JAHBCN010009956.1, read as the reverse complement.
TAAACAAATTTTTTTAAACAAAAAATTGTTTATAACTTTAAAACAATTACTGGGGCGCCCATATTATTCTATTTACATTTTTAAAAAGGCGTTTGATCCCAAGTATCTGTGAAAAAAACAATTTTAAGTCCCATATTCTGGACTCTACCCTTTTGCAAAATTGTCTTTTTTTTAAACGAAATTGTTTTTTTTTGGCCAAATATGAAGGTCATTAGAAAAATGTAAAAAGTCTAAAAAAAAACACGTAAAATTACGCTTTTTTGTTTATTGCTATTTTACAGGAACTTTAATTTCGAAACTTTTCCTTACTCCAATTCCTCTTTACTTGCAATTCTTACTAGTGATGAGCAAAGCAAGACCAAGACCAAGACTGGGCTAGTCTTGGTCTTGGTCTTGCAAGCCTGGTCTTGGTCTTGGTCTTACAAGCTAAAGGAAGGTCTTGTTCTTGGTCTTGGTCTTGCACCACCCGATCTTGGTCTTGGTCTTGCTGTTCTTGCTTTTTTTTGGTAGTAATAACCTAAAGTAAGTAATCTTGAATAAAATATATTTTTTGTAATACTGAAAAAGAAATAAAGATGGCGACTATTTTTTTGCATTAAAATTTTAAAATATACCGATTTTAAGCTTACACGTACATTTAAATTATATTATTAAAAACATATTTTAAATGTAGGGGTTTTTTTATTTATAGCGCTTCATTTTTAGTTGAATTAAGACACAACCTGCTTTTATACATTAAGTGGCACATAGAAACAATTTAGTGATAAGATTTTTTTTAAAGAAGCATATAAAATTAAAACAAATCTGGGTGAACAGAAAAAAAACTTTTAATTTCAACCAGATATGAAATTTCCGTAAAATGATTCTAATATGTAAACATTGGTTTTTGATTAAAAAAGAGTTTTTCAGGAATCTTTTCAGTTCATATAAACTTTTTATCTTTAAATTAGTCGAGCATTTGCCGCACAAAGTTGGCACAATTACTTTATAAACATTCTGCATATACAAGGTGACTCAATAGTGTGACAAAGCTCAATATCTCCGAAACCGTTCTGATGGTGAAAAACTGAACATAGAAAAATTTAAAAAAAGGGCGGAAAATGTGACATTATTTTCTATATCCCATATTTTATGCTTTCAACCTAACATAAAAAAAAATATGGCGAAAAAGCCATTCAAAAAATCACCGCCCTGTATATTATGCTGGGAATTGTTGAACTGTCATATAGGAACAATATCAACCTAGATGGTTTTTAAATATTATTTTCCGTCTAAAACCGAAAGTGATATTTAAAATTAATTCTTATAAAAAGTATTCCTATATGACATGAAAAGAATATTTATTTATTAATCCATCTCTTTTACATTTATATCTTAGTTTTAAGAAGCAATCTAATGGTGCTACTTCTTACAATGTGGTTTAAAAATAATGTTCTTTTTCTATTGTGGAAATTTTTGATCCAGCCTGTAAGTGGTATCACTAGATAGCTAATTAAAAAAAAACATTAAATATATAAAAGTAACTTTCAGCTTTTATAACTTTGGTACCCCTATTTTTTCTCTGTCGTAAACAGTTTGGGAGATATCGAGCTTTGTCGGTCCATTAAGTCACAATCTTATTATTATTAAATTTACTCGTTATCGTTGTTAGAAAACTGTATAAAACAACAAAGTAATTAATTTAATTTACCCCGGTCTTGGTTTTGGTCTAGCAAGCAAAAAGGCGGTCTTGGTCTTGTTGCAAGACCAAGACCAAGACCAAGACCGGTCTCGCTCATCACTTATTCTTACCAAGTTACAAGTAATTAAAATTAAAAAACATGCGTTTTTTAATTTTTTTTCTTATATTATACATTTTTCTGAAGAGTTTTCAGCAATGAACATCCTTGTTACCTCGTTCATCCAACAACTTTTGTTTCTGACAGATAAGACTTCGTCTATTTATCGGTACTTCAAAAACAGAAGATTTGGGACGAAAAGGGGCAAATCACAGTTTTAATAAAGATATAATTTATAACTGAAATAAATAAACAATCTAACCCTAACCTTTAGGTTTTAAAATAAAATATTCAATTATTAATATTATAAAATATGGTCTATTTACTTTATCTTATTAAAATAAGTGAACTGTTATTAGTCCATTTTAATAAAGAGTGGATTGTTCTAGAAAACATCGTACCTTCACATCACATTTTTTAGATTTTTATATTTTAGAAAATATTCCTATTATTTGATTGTCATTGTCAAAAGTACTACAATATATATTGAATAAATAACAATGGTAATTATTTTTAACAAAACTTAAAACAAATACTTGTCAAAAATCTTTCCTTTAAAAATATAGCGCCTGTAAAAAAATCCACGCATGTAAAGAAAACCCGTTAAAAAATCACAACTATTAAATATTTGCCGCATGTAAAACATATATTTGTCCAAACTCTCACCTATCAAAAATATAATTCTTTTAAAAATGAAACATTTTTTAAAAATAATTAACCTATGCAGTCTACAAACACTTGTAAGGGCTAAGGTCTCTATGTACCATGAATGTCAGGTATTTAGATGTTTATCCTATTTATCCCCATTTTTTACACTGTATACATTAGCGTCTCTAGGATTTTCAAATTTTTTTATCTGAAGAGTGAGACATGTGACTCACACCAAATAAACAGGGTGTTTCTTAATAATATGATAATATTCGTGGGGATGATTCTTAAATTCATTTTACGCAAAAAAAATCATATGAACATATATCCTAAACGTCTTAAGTTTTGAACTTCAGGGCGATAAAAAAATATGTTTTTCTAAAATATCTGAAATACCATTTTGGATATCTTTACGAAATTCGGTATGCCTGTATCATGTATTTGGAGGCATTTTTTGGCTTACAACCTTTTTTAAAAATTTCTACCAGTGGCGTCTGTACGAGATTTAAATTTTATAATTTTTTTAAGGAAAATATGGTACCACACTGGATTTTTTATGGGGTATTTTTTTGACCTGCTAAATTCTACATAAAAATAACCTCCTCAGTTTTTGTCGTAAAATGCAATCCTTCTTGAGTAAAATAATTAAATTAAAAGTTATTTATTTTTTAAAAAAAGGCTAAGTAGTCCAAAATAATTCAAATAATAGTCTGGATTTATTAAAAAAAAAACTTGCTATGATCATAAATCTGATAAACATTTTATTTTTATTTCAACCACTGTGTTTAAAATAACAGAATGTATTAATTATTATTATGACCTATTAATATATAAAAGATATAACCCTTATTTTATATTCTTTTTATTATTAACATCTATAATATGAACCCTGTCAAAAATTTTATATATCATATGTCAAAAATAACATCTATCAAAAATATAAAAATTGCCAAAACACAACGCCTGTCACAAATATTACATCTGTTAGAAACAGCATTTTAAAATATGCAATGTATTTAAACAAATACATATTATTTTTTCCAATGCATTTTTTGTTTATTACCTCTGGTAAAATAATCAAGTTTAATGAAGCCAACTAAATATCCTATCAGTTTTTAAATTACAGTTAAAATTCCCCAATTTCCTATGACTGAAAGTAAAAAAAAAATCATCACAAAATTTAAAATCTCGGGAGAAAAATAGAATATCTTTTTTAATTAATTATCTTTGTGTCCCCAAAAACTATTTAAAAATTACTTTTTTTCCGTACACAATATTAGGATAAAAAAATGTTGAATAAAAAAAAAAATTTAAAAATCTAGTCAAAAATTTAAAAAAAGAAAAAATGATTTTTTTTACGATTTATTAGGGCTGATAAAAAAAGTTTTAAATTTTTTGTTTTTTTTGGGAAATTTTTATTTATATCGACGTTAAATGGTCATTAACTTGTGCATATGGCTCTTAATAAATTAAAGAAATAAAATCTTGGGGCATCTTTTTCTCATTGCATTAAAATTACAGGGTTTCCCAAAAAGGATGAAATCCTCGGGTGTGCCAAGATGACTACATGTGTTACCCTTATTGTACCCTCCCCCAAAAAATAATGACATGTAGTCTTTTTGCCATACTCGAGGATTCCACCCTGTGGAATCCCAATTTTACTTTTGAAAAAGCTCCCGACAAAGGGAAATTTTTCATTTATTTAAAAGCCCTAAAATTCCGAAGAAATTTTCCTTTCTATTTTTAAATTATACAACAAGGCTCGTACCCCCCCTCTCTTTTTATATATATATATATATATATATATATATATATATATATATATATATATATATATATATATATTATATATATATATATATACCTGACAACGAAATCACTACCCAGCTCTTAATTTTCTTAAATAAAAACATATGGCTTTCAAATTTTAGGATGATATATTATATCATAAGATGCCGATTTTGGATATCATAGCATGTGTCTATCACTTCCGGTTTAACCGGAAACGACATCAACTTTGATTTTTTCAATGGAACACCCTGTATATTTTTTGGAATTGGGATTCTACGGATTATTTTTAATATAAAATCTAGATTATATCCTATACCTATCTCTGCTTGTTTTTGAGGAAGGGCGATTAAAGATGTCCAAACGATCGCACATTATGCAGTTTTATGGGAAAACAAATAAATGCTATTAAAATTTATTATGCTCAATTTAATTCTTTCTAAAGACTTTATCTTTGGTGGTCATAATAAAACTACTTCCGGCTTTACCGGAAGTGCTGCGAAAATTGACTTTTTAATAATGTTACTTCAAAAATGTAAATGCAACACCCTGTATATTTTTAAAATTTGGATTCTATGGGTCATTTCTGATATAAAATCTGTATTAAATCCTATACCTATTTTTGTTAGTTTTTGAGAAAAAAAAGAAATTTTTTCCCTATAACTGCATAATGTGCGATGGTTTGGACATATTCAATCGCCATTTTCTCAAAAACTAACAAAGATAGGTATATGATATAATTCACATTTTATATCAGGAATGACCCGTAAATCAAATTTTAAAAAATACAGGTGTTCATTTAAATTTTGAAGTAACATTTAGAAAAGTCAATTTTCAGCACTCCGAAGCCGGAAGTGTTTTATTGTGACCTGCACAGATAGAGTCTTCAGAATGAAATAAATTAGACATAATAAATTTTTATAACGACTTATTTGTTTTCCATAAACTGCATAATTGCTAGTTTGAACATATTTAATCGCCATTATCTCAAAAACAAGCGAATAGGTATAGAACATAGTATAGATATTATATCAGATATGATCCGCAGAATCCAAATTCGAAAAAATATACAGGTGTTCATAAAAAATCAAAATTGATGTCGTTTCCGTTAAACCAGAAGTGATGGCACATGTATAATATCAAAATTGGCATTTTATATATGTTATGTCATCCTAAAATTTGAAAGCCTATGTTTTTATTCAAGAAAATAAAGGGCTGGGTATTCGTTTCACCAGTATATATATATATATATATATATATATATATATATATATATATATATATATATATATATATATATATATATATATATATATATATATATATATATATATATATATATATATATATATATATATATATATATATATATAAAAATTAGCAACCCCAGTTTTCGAAATATCATATAACATTTTACAAATCTGCCGTCATAAAAGTAGTCAAGTGTTAAAATGTTTCAATAACAAAAAAATGTATTTTAGTATGTTTTGTTTGAAATACTCGCCTTACTACTTTTTGGAAAATGGGACCACTTCGGTCCAGGTCCCGGGGTATAACGAACTGAGACTGCTCAGTTCTATTGACCCCTATAAACTTGCAGATCGCCTGCAACAGAAAAGAAGAAAATACCCCCAAAAACCTAAAAAAATTAGGAACACTAATCTACGTTTCGGTGGCAAATCGGCCACCGTTTCCAAGATAAAAAAAAAACTTTAATCTAAATTTTAACAAATTTTGGCATCAACACATCATAAAAACTTTAAAAGCTTTCAAAATTTCCTACCTTTTGATTCCAAAATTCGTTAAAATTTAGTTTAAATTTCTTTTGATTTATCATCTTGAAACGGTGGCCGATTTGGCACCAAACATAGATAGTGTTCTAATTTTTAAGGTTTTTTGAGGTTTTTTTTTTTTGTTGCAGGCGATCGTTAGGCGTCAATAGGGCTGAGCAGCCTCGTTCGTTACCGGACCTGGACCGAAGTGGTCCCATTTTCCAAGATTGTAAGGCGATTAACAAAGAAAAATTTTTCTTGAACATATAGTACATTGTACCGAATAGGAACTGGTGGCAAGCCTACTTTTTGATGATTAACTGCTTAGGTCTTTGCGCCAATGGTGCATTTTAAAAAAGTAAATTTCC
>JAHBCN010009955.1:0-33174 GCA_019359885.1 Listronotus oregonensis | reverse complement strand
AACATGGGCTTTGCCTGGGAAAAAAAAGGGTTTTTTTGCAGCCATAAACCAGATAACGCCTGCGTTAAAAATATCCATTTCCCGTAGGGCCCCCATTTATCCATCTTAATGTCGGGAAGGGAATTTATGAGTCCAAGGGTCCTTTAAAGGTATTATCCCATTTTTTCTTGCCATTGCCTCATAAGTTTGGGCCCTTTGGGGCTTCTGTTGCTCTTTAACCGTTATATTTTCGGAGGGTTCTTTAGCGAGCAGGTTATAGGCGGATTCCACCCCATTACGCTACCCCCGGGGGTAGAAATGGTTTGAAAGGAGCAAACACGAAATTTAGCATTGTTCTTGGTCTGATTAGCTTTGTTTGAGTTTCTTGTTTTTTATGGGTTTATGCCATACTGGAGCAGCATACAACATTTTGAATGGTTTCGCTGCATGGGGTTTTTCCCTTTGGAGGGGGGGATCCACCAACGTTGGGAAGCAGTCTTGATAGGGGGGGGGGTTGTCGTCTTTCCGCTTTCCCCAGCCACACTGTGGCGAAACTAAGTTTTGTGTCCATCCAGAATCCCAGGTAAAAAAGGCATTTCCCGGGATGGGAAAACCCCTTGGTTTAAAGCACACAGGCTTTTTTTGGTAAGCAAGCCCGTTTGTCTTTTCCGGGCCAATTGAAGTTTTCCCACCCACCCATACCACTTTTTGAAGGCGGGTTTGTTTGGTCATTAAAGTTTTTCCCCCCTTTTCCCGTCACCACCATTGCACATCATCTGCAAACCCCCTTTTTTAGAAACCACTTGAGGCATTTCCATTTCTGGGAGCTCTTTAAAATACGGGATATTCCTAGAGCGGTCCCAGCACAGATCCTGAAGAACCCCAAATTATTAATGCCTTTTTTTTCTATTTTTTCTGCTTCTAGAACGATATGCCCCTGATGGTATGACCAAACCAAGGTTAATCAAGCCCTTTATTCCCCCTTTTTTTTAGTTCTTCAAAAATTTTATCTCCCAAAGAGATTTTAATTGCTTTTTTAAGTCAAAGGGGGTAATTGGGCGGGTACTTCGATGCCCCCCCCAGGTTTTTTTCCCTTTGCAATTCTGACCACTTTTTATACACTGTAGTTTGCGACCTTCTTTGGAATCCAAACTCCCTTTTTTCCAACCCTTCCCGTAGGAAATCAAACCTTTAATCAAAATTAAGAAGGGTTTTTAAAAAGGGGAAGTTTACCCTTTCATCAGTTTTACATAGGGGTTTTTTTGTTTTAACCCCAACCCCTTTTAACGTCTCGTCTATTTGGGGTTTATGGGGATCTTTTACGCGGGGAGTTGCGGTTATAATTTTTTGCTATAAGGTTCCAAGGGCCCCGGGCTTCTGGTTTGTTTTTTTTTGTGCTTTTGTTTTTAAAAGGGTTTTAATTTTTCGGGTAAACCCTCAAAATACCTTCGGGCGAAATTGGGCCTCCTGGGGGCTTTTTTGCCCAAAAAAAAGCTCAGAATTTTTAAAAAGGCGTCCCGGGAAAAACGGGGTTTCGGGGGAAACCAAAAAGGGGGGGGGAAAAAAACCCTTTTTTAAATCCCCAATCCCCCCCTTTTTGTTTTTTTTTCCCAGATTGACCTCCAACTGTTTTTTTTTAGCTCTATTGATGCTTTTTCGAATGTCTTTTTTGCTTCCAGGGGACGTTCCCGTTCTACGGGTAGGGGCCCTTAAAGAAAATTCCCTCAAAGGGTTCGTCGTTTTCAAAATATTTTTCTGTTTTTAAATTTTTCATTCCCCCCAATAGACGGGTTTTTCCGGGAACCCCCCTTTCCCCCAGGATGCATTTATCCCAAGCCCCCAGAGTTTGAGCCAAATTTTTTTGGGTGACTTGTCTATGTCCAATTAAAATTTTTCTTAGCGCATTTTTTTCTATTTTCCCGTTTATCAAGTTTTTTAATTCCACCCTTTGGGATTTTTTTCTTATGATTTTTTTTCCATCCCCCGTTTTTAAAAAACGTTATGAAAAGTTTGATCCCAAGCGTTTCCCTATCGCTGACTTTCCATTTTTTTACTTTAATTAATATCATTCGGGGAAACCCGGGGGTAAGATCTAATATAGGGCGAGCAGTCACGTTTTTTGAAAGGTGGGCCCCTTTCCCTTTTTCAGGACAAAGATCAGGGTTTTGGCTATCCATTGGGGTACGATTATACCTTCGTCTGTAACATTCATTCCCCATTGTGGTGATTTTGCGTTAAAACGTCCGTTTACCCTTTTTGCAGTCTCCCTTTTTTTGTCGTATTCGGTTTTTCCCATTTGTTTTAAAGGTCTTCCAAATCTGGTGGGTCATTATTAGAAGAAATGACAACTATATACCGTTTAAAATTGCTTTATTGTAATATATGAAAACCCCTTGCCTTGACCCCATTTACCATTGAAATTTGGGGTTATCAAGAACTTTTTTATTTGCGGTCTTAATATCTTTATCGGCCATTTTTCTAGTCTAATTGTTGAGTTTGTTTAAAAGAGATTATATGTTCGGGGCATTTGTTTTGGCGAAGCCTTTTGTGCCGGGGGGGGGCTTCTGAAAATTAATTTGCAGAAATTCGTTTTCATGGGTTAGTTTTTTATGCCGGGGCTTAAAAAATGGGGCCCGGGAAAAAGGGTCCCGTTTATACTGGTCTAAAAGGGGTTGGGAAAGGGGGCCCCTTTTCTTTGCTTTTTGTTTAAAATTTTTGGCATTTAAAAAAACGTTTGATGCCCTTTTCCTTTTTCAAAATAACAAAAGGGGCGTGGGTTGCAGGTTTTTGCCAAAAGGGCCTTTTTTTCCCAAATTTTTAAAAACGCTTCTTATCGGGTCCTTTGCATTCCCTTTAATATGCCCTTGTTTTCCCGCATCTAAAACATTTTTTCTCGCTTTTACTTTCAAAATTTTTTCATCCTAATTTTTGGTCTTTAAATTTTACATTTTTTAAATTTTTTTTTCCCTGTGGCTTCCCTCACTTCAACCGCTTCTTTTTTTTTCCAATTTTTTAGTCACACCTTTTTTATTGTCTTCTTGGTTTTATTTTTCACCCCTACCCTTTAAAGGGGAAGAATTTTTTCTTTTTTGTAAGCAAGACATGCCCCCCTCTGGAGGTTTTTTGCCTTTAGTTCATTTTCCTTAGTACCTTTTTTTTTTTTGTCTGTTCCTTTTTGACCGTGAGTATAACTTCTCCTTGTCTAGTTTTTTTTATATTTTTACTTCTACACCTATTTTATTTGGGGCGGTTGACTTAATTGTTTTAAGAGGTCCACGTAGTTCGGTCTTTCTTTTTATGATTATTGCTTCCTTCTTAGGTTTTTTTGGGGGAAAGCGTTTGTGTAACTTTTGGGGATATCTAGTACGTTGTTTTTGTTTTACTTTTTTTGCTTTAGGAGAATTTTCCTTGGTTTAATTTATACACCACTAATCTAACAGATGTATCTGCCATGGGGAAATTTTTAGAGCGTTCCGTTACATTTCCTACGATCCCCTCCTTTAGATATAGCAATTTGGTTCCTATTGTTGGCCAAAGTTTCTTTGGTTTTTGACTAGAGACTGAAATAAAATTTATCATAGCATCAGAACTACAGTATTTTACTGATGACAGGATAGTAAGACCTTGTATTTGATGATTTTTCCCATCACTGTGGGGAAAACCTAGTCAATGTAGCATCGCAGCTAATCTTTTTTTTCCTTTTTTTTTCCCCTTAGGCCGTCTATGCCCCCAAATTTATTTATCCATTTTTCCTTTATAGTGAAGCAATTTTTAACACAGGGCAGAATTTTCCCAGGGGTTGGCCCCCCCCAAACATACCCCGCCGTTTGTAGTTCTGAAATACCCAGATTCCCAGTCTTCTTCTGTGACTGAATGAAAGCCCTTAAAAAAATTTTTTTTATTTGTGCTGTTTTCCATGGCCAGGGCGGGCTCTCATACTTTTTCGCTTTTTTCCTAGTATTAGAGACACTTTCTGTTTTTCCTCTGTTTTTCTTCCAACTTAATTTGTTTGATTAGTTTATCATTTTTTTCATGCACACAGATTCCCCTTTGACTAGGTTACGGAGATTTTTTCGGTTGTAGTTTTTTTTGATTTGTCATTTTTTTTCCTTTCTCATTGCATTATCTACCAATTTTAACCGCCCCAGCAAGCCCCGACCTTAGGGAAAAAAGCTGCTAACTGGAATTCATTTTTAGGCTTGTGGCTTTTTGATGTTTATCGGTTTTTTTTACTATATTTTTCTAATTCAGTTTCCAATGTACTTTCATCGGGGCCCTGTCTATTTTTCCAAGAGTATTTTCCATTCTTTTCCCTTCTTTTTAACCCCCACGAGGATCTTCCTTGTTTCTGCATCCAGGTAAAGGAGCCCTGGGTCTGGTGGTGTCCTTGATTGAATCCTTCTTTTAAAAGGGTACGTATTGGTAATTTAGCGCTGGGGGCTTTAGTCCCCAGGTCTTGTTTTTTATATGAGTTAATTTTGACCCCGGCTCAGAGGATTTTTCTGTGTTTTGGAAAAAACCCCCCTTTTCTTGATTAAGTATGCTTTACTGCTTTTTTCTTTTCCTTTTTAGGGGGGTCTTTATAATAAAAATAAAATTTTTTTTTTCCTTCCATTTAATTTCCACGAATGAGAACGAAATACATGTCGAGGGGGAGTGCGCCTTTTTCCACGCCAAGGTGGGCCCAAAGCAAGGTCCCGGGGTTTTGCAGGACACCGTTCGGACTATCTGCGGGTAGCCATTCCCCCGTCAGCAGGTTCCCCGGGCACCTTTTTCCGGGGTTTTATACAGGTGACTCCTGTTGATGTCCTTAGCTTCCCGCCCTCTCAGACCTTACCGGCAAGGGTCCCTACCAGGAGCATAGCGTCCCGCCGGTATTGTTTTGAGTCACGCAGCATGGGCCCCTTACCAACGTCAAGGTCTAAAGCCCTCGAGGAAGAGAAACTCATGGACTTAGGCCCCCCTACCGTACAAAATCCTCAAACCCCAACAACCGACAAAAAAAAAATTTTTAAAAAAAAAAATACGGCTAATAATGCTAATTAATTTGCTGCAGTATTTCAAAAAAACTCAGACTACAGGGGGTTTTGGGGGTTATCAGGCATGGATTAAAAAAAATTTCCCAAAAGAAAAGGACTATAATTATCAAGAAGGGAATGAAGAGAATGAGACTTGGAATAGGTTTAATATAAAAGTTTATACCCATTACTGGTTTCATTTTTCTATTTTTAAAGGGTTTTCAGCCAAACAATGTTTATAAAAATTATAAGTACTAAAAAACGCCTAGATTTATAGTTTAAAATTTGGGGGAAAAGGTTGTTTTGCTACAATTTGTTTTGCCACTTGTGTTTGGTGAGTATGGAAGACCTGAAAACACAAAATTTAAACCAGGAAGTTATAGAATATGTTCATGAATTTTTTTTAAAACCGTACGAGGGGAGGATACACAAATTAAATTCAGTCTTTTTTAAAAGAAACGCCCGGTCCATTGTTTCCCCAAAAAATTAAAAAATTTTTTCCGTTTATAAGATCACCTGTCCTAATTGCAAAAACATGTGTACAAAAATTTGGGAGGTAAAAAATAATTTACTAATTTTCCAAAGACAACCAGCCTTTTTGACAAGACAGCACCAACAGGATGATTTTTTTCCAAAGGAAATCTTTTTAAAAAATTGATGCCCAGATGTAATTTAAAACCAATTTTTTCCGTTTTTTTAAAACCCCTTTTTAAAATAGCCAAAATCCATCATATTAAAAGTTAAGTATGAAAAACCCAAAATTATTTTTAAAAAAATATTGCTAAAAGGAATTTACAAAAATTTTTTGGTTATTTTAAAAAAAATTTTTTTTTTTTATTTAATTTATAAAATAAAATTAATAAAAAAAAAAAAAAAGTATATTTTTTAATATATATATATATATATATATATATATATATATATTTTATATATATATATATATATAAAAATATATATATATATATATAAAATATATAAAAATATATATATATATATATATATATATATATATATATATATATATTTATATATATATAAAAAATTTTTATATATATATATATATATATATATATTTATATTTATATATAAAAAAATATATATATATAAAAAAATATATATATATATATATATATATATATATATATATATATATATATATAAAAAAAATTTAAAGGCTTTTAAAAAAAGGGTTTATAATGATATCAGATCAAACAGAAACTGATTGCTGTTTGGATTATTTTTAACATAGTAAACCCCTAAATTTTAACTGACTGTCAAACCCAGTAAAAAAAGGGAAAAATTAAATTGAAAAAAATGAAAAGTTGGTACTTTTTTTTTTTTTTTTTTACAGTCTTTTCTGGATCTTTAGCAATTTGCAGATATGAAATAACCTTTATTTTAAAATTCATGAAAAAAACAGTCCAAATAACAAAGTTAGTTTTTATGAGTCTTTAAAAAAAAAATTTATTTTAAAATTTTTAAAAAAAAACACGTTTAGATATACAGGTAGAATTTGAAAAAAAAGTTTTTTAAAAAAATTTAAAAAAACCAAAAAAAACACCAAAGAACGGGTTTAAGACCACTTTCTTAAATACTGAGAAAATGACCAAAAAGGCAAGAACTTTTGATTTTTTAAATAAAATATGATTTCAAATTGGAAATTTTTTTTTTAATTTTTGGTTTAAAAAAAAATTTTTTAAAATTTAAAATTTTAAAAAACCCATTGCATTTTTTAATTAAATTTAAATTATTAAACCTTATAAAAATTTTGTCAAAAAAATATCCATCAATTTCATGTTTTTTTTTGTTTTAAAACAAATATGTTTTAAAAAAAAAATGGGAAAAATTTATTAATAAAACCTACTTAAAAAACCCGGGGCAAAAAAAATGCAAAATATATAAAATTTCAACTAGATAAAAGACTGAAAAAATTCTAAAAGGGGTTTATTTTAAATTTTCGCAAAATTCGTTGCAAGGGGAATTTTATATAAACATAAGAAAAATAAGACCTATTATAACAGTATATATTAATATAAAATAGTTAAAAAAGGAATTAAAAAAACCCCCAAAAAAAAAAAAAACCCATCAACGTTTCTGGAATTTTAATCATATATTTACCTACATTCGCATATGTCAAATTTATCTTTAATCTATTGTTTTTTTTTTTATCCAAAACCAACCATATTAAATGTTTTTAAATTTTTACCACAGATTCAGAATCAGGAGCCTTTTAAAACCCATCTTATACGAAATTTGGGTTAGGTCCGTCCCGGGTTTTTCAAAAAAAAATTTAATCGCCATCTTGAAAAAAAAAATTTTTTTTGGGCAATGATCTTGAATTTTTAAAAATGACACAAATTGTAATAAAAAAAACCCAAAAAAACCCTTTATACGGCATTTTTAACAAGAGGGGGGAAATTTTGCGAAAAAAAAATTTAAGTTTTTCCATTTTAAATTTTTTAAAAATTTTTCTATTTTTTACAAGTTTTTGAGGTTGGTTCTAGGTGTTTTTTGGGTTTAAAAACCGCAATTATTACGTTAATTTTTCATTTTGATGTTCATTTTTTAAAATATTAACCCAAAATTCCCCTTTTTTTTCATCATGATGGGCCCCCCCTTCTTAAATTTTATTTTTTTTTTTTCTTTTAAACAGTCCAACGAAGGGGAATGCCTAAGTTCAGGGGGTTATGATTTTGAGCTTTATCAATTTCTCGGGGGTCGAGAATTCCCGAGGCAATTTTGGGCTTTCGGTTGTCGAGAAATTTACAAATTGCATGTACTACACTTTGTAAAGCATCTGAACTCAGATAGAGTCGAAAACCGGAACGGGATTGTGTTGCCAACCAAGCTCGCCGGAAAAATTCCCCAATTTTTTTTTTGAAAAATCCCTAGAATTTCCAGATCAAAATTAAATGGAAAAAAAAACACGAAATGACTTTATTGTCAGAAAAGTTCAAAAATTCATGAAATAAAAAATTTTTTGGCAACAATGGACATAGATGGGAAAAAAAAATTTTAAAAAAAAAAAAGTTTCTAAAAAAAAACAATTTTAAAAATTTTAAAAAACAATCTTTTTTTTTAAAAAATTTTTTTCCCTTTTTATAAGGTTAAATGCTTTTCTTTAAATGAATAATTTTGGCAGCAGTTTTTAATTTGAAAGACGAATTAAAAACCCCGCTTTAAAAAGCCTCACTGATAATTAATTTTTTTTTTTTATTTTTAACGTCGGAACGACTGAAAATACTGCCCAGTCCCCCGGGATTTGTGAGGCAACAAATACACGAACTTTTAATTTTTTTTTCCCAGTATTTTGTGGGGGGAAAACCCACAAAAAAAAAAAAGGGGGAAAACATGCAGAGAGATGCTAAAAGCAGTTGATCTGTAATTGGGGAAAACCCATACCACGAATTAACCCCCCATTAGATTAATCCGGGGAAAAAGAAGAATTTTTTTAAAAAATAAGGGGGGCAAAAAACCTAACCCAGGGTATAAGGATTTAATTTTGGTCCCTTTTATTAGTAGTCCATTTAATATTAAAATTAATAAATTGACTGAAATTTATAAACTGAACCGAAAACAATCCAAAGTTAAAAATTTTCCCCAGATATTAGAAAAAATTCCCTTTTTTTTTTTGGGAAAAAAACCCTAGAATTTGGGGAAAATTTTCCTAGGTTGGCATTTTGTTTTAAACCACTGTATTGTTTTATGTAAAAAAAGACCCCGCCAGACGCTTGCCGCGCGGGATCTGCGGGGTTTGGGGGACCACTGCGTTTTTGGCCCTGCCGCCTTTGCCCCCCGCGTTTAAAAAAAACGGCAAACGCAAATAGTTTTATTTTATAATTTCATAGACTCAAAAATGTTTTTGAGTTCTGAGATTTCTGAGCTTGATTTCCCGGGGAAAAATTTTTTCGTTTTCCGGGGGAATTTCGACCCGAAAAAATTCCCAAAAAGAACCCCCAAAGGGAAAAAAAAAAAAGGGTATTAAAATGGGGGAAAAGGGGGTTTATTCCCCACGAGACTTAAAATTTGAGTTTTTGGAAAAAAAGGAAAAATTTTGGGGTAGCAGGTTCCATGGTCTAGACACCGGGGAAAAAAACAACAAAAAAGTTGAAACCGGGGGGAGTGTTTTAAAAAAATGCATGAAAGTGGCAATAGTGTTGCTTGGTTGGAAGCGCCAAAAAGGAAATACGGCCAACTTCTGGGCGAACCCGGGGAAAAACCTAAAAAAGAGACAGATTCCACAGCTCTGGGGGACAAAAAAAAAGGGGGGGAATAAAAGAGAACACCCTTTCTTGAATAGAGTCGAGAATGCAAAGGGGGTAGGAGCGCCATTACCCAAAAGAGAACAATATTCTAAAGAGGGTCTGGGATACATACAGAGTATAAAAATTTAAAAAGGGAGAAATATTTTTGTCCGAAAAAAAACCCAGTTTTTTAAAGCCTAAGGAGGGTAAGTGTTTGTGGCAGTTAAAGTTATTTAAAAAATAACACCCAAAGGTTAAAAAGTCTTTCTTCTGCAGAACTTGGCCGCTTATGTAACGGATGGGGGTGGGGATTTTTTTTTTTAAAAACATGACTGAATTTTAAAGGATTAAATAAAAAAATTTTTTCCCCCCCCAAGATTAGTTTAGGGTTTTGGAAAGAGATATCCGTTAACCGCGCTTTTTCCCCCAAAATTGGGGAATGGGGGGGGGTTTAGAAATTAAATATTAAGGGGGGGGACATTTGCAAAACTTGGATAGGATTTATTGTGAAAAGAGAAATGTTGATTAAAAAAAAAAGAGTTTTGCCAGTACTGACCCTGGAACCACCCCCCCATTAATTTGATAGAAGCTGGGGAAAATGACCATCTCAAAACTGACAAAGTACGTCGATTGAAGGGAAACTGGAGGCCAAGAACAAAGCTTAGGTGGAAGACTGAGAAAAAAAGGTTAAAAGCCCATCAGCATTACCTATCAAAAAGCTTTGGGGGATCTTAAAACAATGATCTGGAAGTTTTTAAAACTTATGGGGGTTTTTTTTTTGTGTAAAAATTTTTTTTTTTTCCAAAACCCCAAGACTTGGAAACAATTAATTTTTCCATTATTTCAAACAACAACAAAAATATAGGTTCTATAGTTAGAAGAAAGAGTTTGCATCTTTTCTTGGGGACAGGTGGCAACGCAGCTTTCCAGCCTCCGGAAAATGCCCAATTAAAAAAATTTTAAAAAAGAATTAAATGAAACCCTCCAAAAAACATTTTTAACAGGGAGGGTTTTCCCCCCAAAAAATTTTTTTTTAAGAAAAGAAAGATACGTTGACTGTTTGACTTTAAAAAAAATTTTTAATTGTAGGAACGGGGGGAATTGTTGGAAGAGAAAATAAGGAAAAGGCAGGGGGAATTTGGAAAATTTTGGGAAATAGTCTTTTTTTTGGTGAAACAATTTCCTCGATTTTAGGAAAAAAATTTTCAAAAAATTTTTACTAATCTTTAAGAAAAGGTCAAAATTTCGCCATTGATAGGGACTCTTTTTTTATCCGATTATTAAAAAGTATTTGGCTTTCATATGCTAGAGTGTTTTTTTTTTGGGCAGGATTTTAAAGAAAAAAATTGTGTTTTTTTTGAATACTAACCAAATTTATATTTACCCAAAAACGCATAATTTAGTTTATCTTTAATCTGATGTTTTTTCTTTTTTATTATTTGTTGAGGTGGAAAAAAAGGCCGTCACCCTGATTCCAGATCAAGGAATACGGAAAAAAAATGTCTTAAGTAAAAAAGATATCCAACTTTTTTTTTTTGGTGAAAAGTTGGAGCTTTTTTCAAATTTAAAGCTTTCATCTTATAGAGGGGAAAAAATTTTTTTTAAATTAATTTGTAATATAAAAAAAAGAAAACTTTTTTGCACAGTGCAGAAAAATATTTAAATGATTTATTTTTTATATGATAATACTACACGCATTTTTGTTGTAAAACTTTAATAAATAAATTTTGAACGCCATGTCATTTAAAAAAATTTTAGAAATAATTTATCTATTATTTGTAATTAGTACACGAAATAACTGAGACGTATATTACAATATTATGCATCTTTATTAAATCTATATTTTACAAGAATATATAAGATAAAAATATATTTATTTAAATGTTAATATCATTAGTTGTTTAAGTTAAAATTTTTTAGTATTTATACATTTTAAAAAAATATTTTAGTACTTTTACAGTATATTTAATATTTTCTTTTGTTAAATTTTTCTATTTAATTATTGTAAACTGTTTTAAGAGCGATTTTTAAAAATTGTCTAGGAGGTACTGTTTTAAGTACGCAAAGACCGATAATAGTACGAGATTTGAATTAAAGGCGATCCCCCCCTCTGCAACCCGGACAAAAAAATTTTTTTTTTATTAAATATTGTTGTAATAATAAAATTTTAAAGTCAAACAGATAAAGCGTATTCTTCTTTTAATACAAAAATCGTCTGGGCTGGTTTTGGCATCCCCCAATCGCTTAAAAATATTTTTTCTTTAAAATTTTTTCAAGTAATGGAAAATCTTTAAATTTCCCCGTATCTGGAAAACATAAAACTTACATGATAGACAATATGGGTTCCCGTCACAGTAGATCCACAGCTGATCTTTTTTTCCCCTTTTCTCCCCAGCTGGAACAAGTCCCGAGTTTCTGGGGGGAACCAGATCGTTTTTGACATATCCAAACGATGGTCTGGCAGATGGCTTTTAACAAATTTCCCTTTTTACGGCTTCCACCGCTTTGCTTTTGGGTTTTTATTTTCTTTCTAATCGACGTATATCAGTTAGTGTAGATGGTCATTCCTCCAGCTTCTACCAAAAATGGGGGGGTTCCAGGGTCAGTGCCTCCCCCCACGCTGTTTCTTCACACATTAACGATTTTTCCCTTCCACAATCAATCCTACATTTTTTGCTAAATAGTATCCATCTAGTATTCAATTTCTTGCCACCATGTAATTTGTTTTAAAAAACAAGCGCAGGTCAATGGATACTTTTAAAAAGACCTTAAACTTATCTTGATTGGGGGGCAAAATTTTGTTCAGTTTAATCCCCAAAACACAGTCAGCCGGGCGCGAAAAAGTCTGCAAACTCATCCCTTACATAGAGCGGCCAATTCTAAAACAAAAGTCTTTTTAACCGTCGCGTTATTTTGAGAATATCACTGGAAAAAACAGATTACATCTTACCCGCAGCTTTTTAAAAGCTTGATTTTTCCGAGCCAGAAAATATTTCTTTTTCCAATCTGTACATCTGTATGTATCCCAAATCAGACCTCATTAGAATAGTTCCATGTATGGGGGGAAGGGCCCCCCAACACTTAGATGCTGGACCCATTCAAAGAAGAGCTCCTTTTATTAATGATCCAGGTCACAGAAAGGTTTATTCTTGCCCACCGTGAGTTAGGGACTGTCGTTTTCTATAGGTATTTTCATGGCTTCTGCTCGGGGGGGGCCCGTATGATTCCTTCTTGGAGCTCCCCGACAACACGTAGTGCAACTTTACATCCTTTTAAGTTCAGTTAGAGAGGCCCGAACTTCCCGCTTTTTGTTCGTCATCCCTAGAGGTCAAGACTATGGAACCCCCTGCCCGCGGAAGTTTTTTCCCTTTTCTCTCAATCCCAAATATTTAGCCCCCTTTTTACTTTTTTGTACTTGGCATAGCCTTTTGGATCTTTTCCAGATAAAAAAACAAATAAATTGCCAAGGGGGTTACCATTAAAAATTTGGTCAAAGCAATATTAATTTTTTAAAAACTAAAATTTTAATACCCCCCATAATACCAACCCCATTCTACATGACAGTATTTTTTACCATAATTTTTTTTTTTTTTTTTTATATATATATATAAAAATATATATATATATATATAATATATATATATATATATATATATATATATATATATATATATATATATATATATATATATATATTTATATATATATATATATATATATATAAATTTTTTTTTTTTTAATTTTAAATTTTAAAATTTTTCCAAAACTTTATTTATTTAAGGGGCCAAAAAAAAATTTTAATAAATATTAGTAATGTCATGTGAAATAATGTAAATTTGGATTATTTATCCGGGGAAATTTTTAAACATTTTTCAGATTTTTTTTTAAAAAATTTAAAAATACCCCCTTACAAATTTTTTTTACTTTTAAAATACATTTGTCTACATAGGTATAGTTTTTCTCAAAGATACCGTGTTATTTTTTCCTTCATTTATGGATTATCCCCCCGGGAAAAAAAAAAACTGGGATCAGTGGTAAGCGACAGAACATTGGGGTTTTAAAACTAATAATATAAAGATTAATGATTTATTGTTTATTTTTGGTAGGTATAATTTAAAATTAAATTTAAAAATTAAACATATGCAAAGTTTTAATAAATTTATAACAAAAATTATCTATAAATAATTAATTTTTTTTAAACTAAATATCTAAATCTAATTTTTTTCACTATAAAAAGTCGTCATTGAGATTAATTTTAAAAAGGGTTTATGTTGTTTTGTAAAAGAAATGTAGGAGCCTTTTTTTTATAATGTGTTAAAATTTTTTCCAGCCTCAACTGGTATGTTAAAATTTTTCTTTTTTTTTTCAAATTTATAACACTGGGACTTGGGGGAGGTGTATCATTTTCTGCCCGATTTTTTGTTTTTTTCTTGGTGCCACAAATGCCCCAGGGGGGTTTTAAAATACAGCAGGGGGGAAGATGAAAAAAAGTATGCCCCCCCCTTGTTCACCAAAAATTTTCACTTAGGTCCCCTATTTTTTTTTTTTTAAATTTAAATGAATTTAAGACTTTTTAAAAGTTGCTTTTTTTTTAACTGAATTAAAAAAAAAATATCGTTTTCAACAAATTTCCCCCGGGTTTGGGGTTTTTAACTTGATAAAGCTGGTGCTTTTTAGCAGACGGCTAAAAAGGTTATTCAACCCCTCCCCCCAAAATATTACCGGGGAAATATTTATATCCCCACTGGTCAATCCCAAAGAAAACCTGACCCACCCCGCCATTTTTAAAAAAAATGGGTTTACCCCCAATAACAAAAAGGTAATAAAATCGTTAAAGGTTTATTGGGGTATTGTCCATAAAAAAAACCATAGAGATATTTTTTTTTAAAAGACTATAAAAATATTTGATAAAAAAAATTTTCACCCGGGTTTTGATGGTTAAGGTCGCCCCCCAATTGGGGAATTAGACTATAATCCCCTATAATAAAAAGGCAATTTTATGGGTTAAAAAAAAACAAAGTTTTTTAAAAGGAACAAGGGGGAAAAGTCGATTTCGAATTTTGATAATAATAAAGAGTTAAAGTTGAGCCCCCAAAACAAATTTTTTAATTTTTTAGCCCCATTTGAAAACAAATTTTCCCAAAAAAAGTGTTTATAGAGTTTTTTAGCTACCACGCACAAAATAGAAAGGGCCCAATGTAAAAAAAAACTACTTTACTTTATTTAACTATCAAAATAAAATAGAGGTAAATATTATAACTTGAAATTTTTAAAAATTTTAATTTTTTAAAATTTAAGCCGTTTTTTAAAAAAACTTTTTTTTTTTTCTTTTTGACAACTCACGAAGGATTTGCATATACATACAGTGCTTTCATTTAAAAAAGAACCCCCCTTAAAAAATTTTTAAAAAAAAATCACCAAAAAAAAAAAAAAAAAAAGTCGTTTTGGGAAAAAAAAAAAGGGGGAATTTATTTTCGTATTTGAAAAAAATTTTATCGGTCACCCCAAACCCCCCAGTTAACCTCACTTTGATATGTCAAAGGGAAAAACCCCCATGGTGACACATAATTAAAAAGGGGAAAATGAAATTTGCTATCCAACAGTACTAAGAATCTTTAAATCGATGGACGTAGAAGCGTTTTTAGAAGAAAAATGTGTTTTAAATTTGGGGTTTATCGTGTTCAAAATAATTTATTTTATCAAATCCAAAATTTTGGGTTATTATGAGACAAGCTTTTTTGGGGAAATTTCCCCTCGCAGACTTTTTTTAGTGTGCATTCATTCCACTATTATTTTTTTTTTTACCTGCCCGAAAACACTGCAATAAAAAAAGGGTTTTTTAAACGTTTAGGGGGAAACCGTTAAATAATTACTGTTTAGGGGTTGGGGATTTTTTTTCATCGTTATTTAAACTTTTTAAAATCTTGATTTTAAAATGGTGTTTACTCTTGGGGGAGGGGGAAAAAAAAATAATTTTTTATATGGGGCTGAAGGGTCGATGGGGCGTGAACCGCCAGAATTAAAAGGGGGGGCATCAAAATAAAAAAATGGGGGAAAAAAAAAAAAGGAAAGGGGGGTAAGTTTGGAAAGAAACTGGATCTGTACAAAAAGAAAAAAAAACCAATGAAAAGGGTTTTGACGAAGCACCCCCAGGTTGAGGTACTAGAAGTTCGGAATAAAAACCGACGTTGTCTATTCCAAAAGTTTCTTGACCAATATTTCTTCGGGGGTTTCCTGCACAAAAAAATTTTAAAAAAGAATGTTTTTTTTCCTACAAAATCAAATTCTTCATGAACTCAACGAAGACCACATGATAGAAGAATAGAATTTTGGAATCAATGTGCCAGCGAATTGACGAAGGCCCCTTTAAAAAAAAATCTGCTTTTCTGACGAATCAACCCCTTTTAAATGGGGAAATTTTAATAGACATAACTGAGATATTGGGATAATGAAAATCCGCACATATTTAGGGGGAAAGGGGATACTCAATTTCCCCAGAAGATCAACGTTTGGGCAGGTATTTATGGGGGAAACCCCAAAATTTTCGGGCCATTCTTTTGGTAGAAAATTTTTTAATGGGGGGAAAGTATCTGAACCCTTTTTTGGGAAAAGCGATATACCCTTCATCGTCCAAAATTTTTTGGGGAAAACAGGTGGATTTTGGTGCCAGGAACTCAGTGAAAAAAAAATTTTCATTTTGAAGATGGAACTATGCTTTAGCAGTTCGGGGGGTTGGGGCCAAGAAAGTTTCCGGCACATGGATAGGCAAAAAGGATGAATGGCCAGCACGGTTCCAGATTACCCCTGACTTTTTCCCCCCGGGGTTATTTTTTTAAAATAAGGTTTTTTAAAAAACCACCTGGAAAATTTTTTAAAAACCCAAATGTGGGGAATTTTCCCAGAATGGGGAGGGGTATTTAAAAAAAAATTTTGGAACGTTCGCGAAGAATTTAAAACAGCTTTTTATTATTGTCTCGCCAATAACGGGCACATTTTGAGCATTTGATAAAAAAAAAAATTTGAACACGTAAACTAATTAACAAAATTTTTCTTCTTAAGTCGCTTCTACGTCCATCGATTTAAAAGTTTCTTAGTTTTGGATCCCCTTTCATGCCGGTTTACAATGGTGTGTCACACTATGGGGGGTTTTGCCATTTGACATAAAAAAAGTGAGGTTAACTGGAGGTTAGGGGGCCCTTTTTAAAATTTTAAAAAATAAAATTAAACCCCCCTGTATATCTAAAATCGACGTGTTTTTTTTTTTTTTGGTGATTTTTTTTTTTAAAGATTTTTGGGGGTGGTTTTTTTTTGGAAATGAAAGCACTGTATATACAAAAATTTAGACATATACATATACATATAAACCCAACCCCCAAAAGCCGGGGGTGGGGTTTTTGATTTTAAACCCCCATTTTTTCCCCAGTTCCGAAAAACGCTGCCCAAGCACTGAAATTTGCAAAATTGTTTTCAAGCCCTTTTTTTAAAACAACGCGGTAGTGCCACCACGGACGTTATTTTAAATAACTACCCCCTTTAAATATGCCCGCCCGGCGGGGGGGGATTCAACCCCGGGGGATGCCGGCGGGGGCGAGCCCAGGCCTGACCCCCTACGCTACCGGACAGACAAACTGCTAAAAAAAAAGATCGTACCCTTACCTTTAAATTTTTTTTAGACCCATTTAAAACCCCGCTGTAATTTTTTAAAAAATTTAAATTTTTTTGAATTTTAAAAAACAATTTAAAAAACCGGTTTTTTTTTTACTTTAAGCTGTATTGTATTTAGTTCCAGTCAGGGGGTTTTTTTAAGGGGACGGGGCGGAAAAGTGCCGACCCTTTGGGCCCCTAGGGCCCAAATGAGTAAAAAAATTAAAATCAAAAAATTAAAACCCAAAAAAACTTAATTTTTTTAAAAAGAACAACTAAGTACCTTATTTACTAAAAACCATTTTTGTTGTATTATTTATTGTCCGCCTTTTCCCGATTTATTTTTGGGGAGTTTAAACTCCTGCGATTAACCTATACCAAAGTTCTATTCCGCTTCTATTTTTAATCGCCGGGGTTTTCCCCCCGGTCCGGTTTTTCCGGGGGTTTCATTGGTAAATCACAAAAGAAAGCTGCAAAAAGATAGGAAACCCAAACATGCATTTGATTTATTTTGTTCTTTTTTAAAATAGCCACATTCGGCAAATACATTTTTTTACGATGAAAATAAAGGGAAAAATTGGGGTTTGGGGGTTTCAAAAACTTGATGGAAGAAACCCGCATCGATTTTTTTGATATTTTTAGTATTACCGGGGGGTGGGGTTGATCGATTTTTTTTGTGTTTTTTTTTTTTTGGGGCTGTTTTTAAAATAAACGAGCTGTAAATCGTAACAGAAGTTTTAGTGTAATTCCGTAAAAGAAAGTGTATTTTATTATTTTTATCCCATAGGTGTCAGGTAAGCCTTAAAAATTGTTTAACCCGACAAAAATGGGGAAAAAACCCTCTAACGGCAAACGAACAGGGAGATGTAAACTAAACCCCAGTGATAGTTAAATTAAATTTTAAATTTAAAAGTGGACTTTCATCTCTTTCTTCCCCACGAGCAAGTTAAAAAAAATAAATAATGGGGGGTCCGCCCCCAAAATGTCAAACTTAATTAAAAAGATAGGTAAAGGAAGTAAAGGGCCTTTCAAAAAAATTTTATCAAAAGATTTTTGGCCCGGGGAAAAGGGAAAAAAAAAATAAATCGTTTTTTGGGGGCCCCGTTGTTAAAAATAAAAATTTTTTAAACCTTCCCCCTATAGAAACCCCGATATATCAAAAAGTCATATTTAAAAGTCAATTAAAATTTGGGTTTTTTTGGTAAACAAAACATTTACTTGTTAGAAAAAAAACGGAGTCGGTTAGAAAATTTAAAGATAAGAACTTATTTTTTAAATGAAATATTAAAAAACCCAAAAAAATTAAAACTCAAAAAAACAAAAAATAAATAAAAAAAATTAAAAAAAAACAAAAAAATTAAAAATTAAAAACCATAATGAGCTAAGGGAACGAAATATGTTTTATTTTTTGTTAGGTTTTTTTGGAAACAAAAAGTCAAAACATCTGCCGGGCCCGGGTTGGGTCGAACCCCCCCGGGGCCCTGGTTCCGTAAGATGAATAAAATTTTCCAAAAATGTAAAAAGATCTAGGGGGGCTGCAAAAAAAAAAATTGAGTTTGCCCCCCTTTTATTGGTATTTTTTTTGGTCGTTTTATTAGGGGGTTTTACCAAGGTCATATTAATATCTCTAGACGTTAATGCCATTTTTTAATTAACCCCCTTTTGGGGTACACTTCTAACGTCAAATTTGAAATCAATTTTTAAAAAACTATAACGGGGGAAATGGATTGACGGATTTCATCGTGTGTTTCAAATTGGGGAAAACTTATTTCATGTAGTTTTTTATGTCCTGCATTTTTTTATGGTTTTAAATTTTATGAGTATAGGGGCCAAAAAACCAAAAAACGTAGCTGATTTAAATACCTTTAAAAAAGGGTAAATTATTAAACGCCAAAGGGACCATATACGGATTTAATGAAAAATTTTTACTATTTTGACAAACCTTTTTTAACTAATGCATTATATTTTTTGGGAAAAATAGTTTTTTGACAGTTTGTTTAAAAACAAAGCCATCGCTCTTGTGGTTTCCCGCGCTAAGAACTTTTTCTTTTGGGTTTTTGGCCCCATAATTTTAAGTTTGAAATAAATCGAAAAAAAAACCTAAATTTTGTATTATATAAAAAAAAACCTTTTTTATAAAATTCTAACTAGTATATCTTTAATCAAAACGCAAAAATTAATTTTTGTCTGGTTTTTTGAAACCTTAAAATTTAAATTTAGCAATTTCCATTTGAAATTTTTATTTTAAAAACCCAAAAAGGTCCGGGGCAAACAAATTCCATCAAGCCTTGAGCTGAGGAATCACGTGATATTAAATCCGCTGGTTTTCATCTGTCCAACATGTTCCAATTTTTAAAATTTGAAGGTTCTAATTTCATTTCCCCTTTCAGAACTTTTCCAACGAGTTTGGCTCACTACCTATTTAGCATAATGTAATTGTGGAATTGTCCTAATAAAGGGGTAAATTTTTATATTTAGTGAACTTAACCTTTTTTCAAATATGCTACTAACAGCCCCCCCATAATTTAGCCTCTGAATACTTTTTGCTTTAAAAAGGACACGAGATTTAGCACATAAAAAACTAAAAAATATGCTCCAGAGTCAGTTAGACATCTTATGTTAATACAGGACAAAAGCTTTCATCGAAGGTCACGGAAATCGGATTTCAATTTAATGTATTCAAAATTAATTGTCTAGAATCTTAAACTTACTTATGTTCGATGTCACATAAAATTAACCAATGTTTTGTGATGTTTAGGAATTTCTTCATCCCAATAATTTAGAATTGCTTGAATTTTTGTCTGAACTGATTTTAAAAGAACGTTATTAGAACCCAAAGACCCCCAGGGTTTTATTTGTTCATTTTACCAATGTTTAAAATATTAAATCTAAATTTTATTTAATTTAAACTTATTTTTAAATTTTTTTTGTTACAAAAAACTTTCTTAACAAACCTGCACTCCAATTCAAAAATTTCACCTTGTATTTTTAATAATTCATCAACACTTTTTGCGCCAGGAAAAATGTCATCTATTTAAAAGTCCTTTCTATTATTTCGCAGGCTAATGGAAACTTATCTTTGTTTTTTTGCTAGCGCGAAAAGACATTTAACTGCCAAATATGGTGATTGCCAGCCATAAGAACATTTAATTTATAAATTTGTGTCATTATCGGAGATTTACGCCAAAAAACTTTGATATTTTTTGTCATTTTATTTAGTAAAATTTGCCTGTACATCTTCGAAAGATACCCGGTTAAAATGTAAGTTCGAAATTTGTTAAACTGAGAAAAGATCCTGCTGCAGAAAGACCAACAAACTGAACTTCATTTTATAACCCGATTAAAGTCTTTGCTGATGCATCAAAGACTACCCTGCAATTGGTCGTTAAACTGTTATTTTAATAACCGCGTGATGAGGCAAGAAATAACCGTCAGATACACTTTTTGATAGGACATATGATTTAAGTTTCATATTCTGACAAAAAGCAACATATCTTTTTTAAATTTTTAGGATTTTACTGAGTTTTTTTCCATTGAACTAACGCTTTGATGCCATATCCTTTGAATTGCCTAATTGATTTAAATTATTTTTAAATGGAATTCATACTATAAACCTACCAGAATGTCTCTAACAGTACTATTTTCAAAAAAGCTCTACAATACTTTTCATTGTCTGACATAATACCCTTTTTTTTATTTATTTTTTCGAGTTCCCAAAATTTTTACTTTTTTTAATCAAGCCCGAATTATCAACAAAAGAATTCCAAAAACTTTAACCAAATTTAAATTAATATTTTCCCATAGTCTTTTGAGCATGGGTAAATTATTACCAAGTGTCTTGTCCAGGTTTAATGACAGACCAAAATTGCTAATCCTAATATCATATCAACTTTATTTAAAATATTAAACATTGGATCAGCTAAACACACGTTGATGGAATGGGTAAAACATATTTATTAAAAGAAGTTGCAGGAAGATCCCTGTTAAGAGGGAAAAAACATTTGTATTTATTTTAATACATTAACTAAGGAATTTATTGTTACACTGGCCTAAAGCTTAAATTAGCCAAAATATTTCCAACCCTTACATTAAAATCAACCTTAGACCGATTTAAATTTAATTTTTCGCACACCTTTTCCGAAATAAAATTGCCTGGATCCCGTCTATAACGCACGAACCATTATTATTTATCCCATTGCTTACCTTAATTAGTGCAGGACAAAAACTTTAAAATTTCCCTGAACTGTGGGAAGAAAGATCGGCAAACACGCTTTTGTCGATGCATACGTGGACGTACTAGACTCGTTCGGTTCGCCCCCCGGGGGCGATTGCGCAAGTATTAAGTTGCGTCATTTTTCTAAAAATATTAAATTATACGACTTTTTATTTTAAACATTTTTGTTTTTGAATTTCCAAAACGGATGCGAACTCGTAAACAATTTGCACAATTTAATCTTTTTTAGCAATAGGGTCTTAACTTTAAGTTTTAAAATGTTCACATTTGTAAATTTGTTTTTTTAAAAATAAAACATTTAATTTTTTGAATGTTTCGGTTGAATTTACAAGGAAAAATGTTGGTTTTTGCCATCTTTTTTACCTTATTAATTTGACCTTCTGAACCTAATTTTTTTTAAAAATTTACACTTTTGTTTCAAAAAAAATTTAAATTTTCATATTCGGTAAATTTGTTCCATTTATAGGTTTCCCAACTCTAGGTGTCCTGAATCAAATTTATTATATGATGTAAATTTTGCATCCGGTTTCCTTTTTTCACCAAATTTTTAAGACATCGTAAGTGTTAGAAAACAATCAAAAATATTTCAAGATCTACGCGATTCAGTATGTAGGTTGGGTGTTCGAAAATTGTTTAAAATATTATAAATTATTATCATTTTATTTTCAAACCTTTCGATAAGGAATTTTATGCTTCCTTGTAATTACTTTGAGACGTCCAAAAACATTTATCTAAAACTTCTTTTTTAATGAGGATCAAATAATAAAATTTGGAATATCCGTTAATGAAGTGTCACTATCAACCGGCAAAAACGCGTCTTTAAATGTAAGCCAGTTACTATACTGTCCATTGAACGTTGGCAGTTTAATTGGTGGTAGAACCAAGGAATGTAATCGACATTTGATATTAATTTATACTTGTACCACGTCCTGAACTATCAGCATTTCAACCGAAACCTCTTTTTTTTTTATTAAACTGTTACAACAGATTGTCATCGCCAATTAACAAAAAGTTTTACCAAAATCTTGCCTAACTTTATTATCAGAAACCGCTTCGACCTCTTCGGCCCTGAAAACTCAATTTCAAATTGAACCTCAAAATTCTTCCCAACAGGGGTTATTTTTTCAACTTATTTGAAACGATTGATAACTGGTCATTCAACAACTCTTTATTTGGAATTGAAAAATCGCAAAGCGCTTTAAATTAGCTTTAATATTACTTCTCCGCCCTTTTAACCCGCAATTCCGTATAATAACAAGATAAAATATAATGAATATGGCAAAAGAACTATTGGGGAAAGAAATCTACTTGGTACCTCAGACGAAAAGAAAGAAAAGATTAACATTTATTCATAAGTGACACTTTGTTTTACCCAGACATTATCAATAAAATATAAAAGGGGGAAAAAAAGGATAGAAGATAAATTAGGACTGATCAAGGCAACATTGTAGGAGCCTTGCAGTTTCGACCAGTGGCGTATGGTTTATGTTAGAAGTTTCGATTAGATAAAAATTTATTAAAAATATTAATTTTTAAACGTTCAATTAAGGTGATCCTTTTAATTTTAGTTTATTAAAAAATATTGATTAGCAAAATTAAATAGTTATAAAATATTTTATTCTAAAAAACAAAAAAATTTTTTTTTGGTATATTGGTTTTTTAAAAAAAATTACTTTTCTCCTATAAATTTAGAATAATATGGGCCAAAATTAAAAAAAAAGACAAAACTGGGGATACTTTTTTATTATATACGGTACACAAAAAATAACATAAAATATTAGAATAAGGAAAATAAAAAATTATTATTATTCCTAAGATAATATAAGTGTCAACATAAAGTCCGCATCAAATGGGAAAATTTTTCCCCAATTAATTCGAATTTTTTTTTGCCAAAAGTTTTGTTTGAAAATAATGTATACAGGGTGCCACAGATTGAGAAGTCGGTTAAATTATGGCAAAGTTGTGTATTTACGTAACTAACCATATCCACTTTAAAGGTAACCGAGTACTTTAGATATTCGAAAAAACGAAATTGCCGATTGTTTTTTTTTTTCTGACTTTTTAAAGAATAGGAAAACAAAGATACTTTCGGGTCACTTTTTTTTCTAAAACAGCGAAGAGATTTTCCGACGAGGTTTCGTTTTCGTTAAACATCATCAACTTTATTTTTTTAAATACGGACCTGGTTTTTTTTTTTTTTTTTGAACCCCCTTTTTCCAAAACAAAAATGAAACACTTAATATTTTTTAACAAAATGAAACGCCCCTATAAGAAAGTGGGTTCCTTTTAACTCATTGCTCTTATGAAAAAATTTTTATTTAAAGAAAATATTAACTGTTTACATCATTGTAATTGGGATTATAATGTTCAAAAAAATGAATGAACAATTGAATGCCGTATTTAAAAAAACAGTTGATGATGGTTTAACGAAAACGAAACGTCGTACCAAAAACTCTCAACGCTGTTTTTAGAGTGGCCAGAAAAATTGTCTTTTATTTTTCCATATCTCTTTAAATAACGTCAGAAAAATAAAACGAAATGGCAAACGTTTTTTCCGGATATCTCCGGAAATATGGAATTTTAAATTTTCAAACGGTTTGTTAGGCACCAAATGCGCAACTTTTCAATAATTTAACCGACTTTGTTCCTTCCGATTTCCAAGATCCCCATGCATGTTTGAACTGTGGCACCCGGTATAAGGATGATCACGGACTTTTTTAGCTGTAATTTTTTTTTTTTTTCAGAAAATCGCAAAATGAAGATTATATTTCAAAATTTCGAAAAATTGTATTGGCATGTTGAAAAATATATTTTGGGACAGCTAAATTGATTAGCGTCCTGGGTCAAATTTTTCGATAACCATACACCCAATTATCCATGGATATGTCTTCATCCCTAAAAGTTAATTAAATTTAAAAATAAATACGTGAAAACCTTTGAAAACTTTTGCTGATTTTGAAGACCATATTAATTACATACCCTTTCACTTTCCTAGGGGAGTCCCGAAAGTGGAGTCAGAGCTAAAAATACAGTTAATTAATTGTTAAAAATGAATAGGTCAAAAAGATGTACTTGTTTTAAAACATAAAAGCTCAAACGTTATTGATGACCTACACCAAAGAAATGATGTTTTTTTAACAAGAACCAAAGTTTAGAAGATTGTAAAATACAAAAAACGTTAACAATAATTTAAAATTATTAGTCTTAAAATTATCTTCCATCAACAGATTATTGTCAAATATATGATGTAAAAAAATTTTTGGGATGGCCCGACCAAATATTTGCTATTGTTTGCCTTAATCAAAATCTCCTGTGGATCAAAATGGTCTGAGATAGCAAGGGTGCTTTGGTAAATGTTGTCCCCAATTCCCCAAGAGAAACCAAATGTTTCGTTATTGGATCTGAGGGAAACCTAAAATATTAGAAGATCCTTTTTGTTATGTATAATTTTTTCCCACAAATTTTATAAACCACCACAAACAATAAATCGATAAATTCTAATAAAAATAATAAACAAGTAAATGAAAATAACCTTTTCAGTTACTTTCCTTCGGCCAAAACTACGCCACGACCTTGGAAAACATCGCCTAGAAACAGAACCTAACTTACCAATGAAAAGACACACTTTTAAAATATCCAATTTTTTACAAAAACAATTCACGCACCATTTTAGAGTTTTTAAATAAGTTTGAAATAGTTTTAACAGATAGTTTTAATAAAAACACCACAAAACACTTTAAAATCCAGGGAAATGACCACCTGATCAGGTTCATTCCAATCAACGGACCGGTTGTAAAATTAAAAGGGAAGGGCATTGCCATATTCCGCCGCGAAATTCCGCGGGCGAAATGTAGCAATGCGAAACGTATTTAACCAAATAAAAAAAAAAAAATGGTTTATGTAAAAAATTTTTTTAAATTATTTATTTTTTAAAGCCAAACTGTAACTATTTATTTTTATGCCCATTTTTTATTATAAATATAGAACTTAAAGGCAATTTTATTTAGAAATGTTTAAATTCATTCAAGTTGGCAAAGATTTTACGACTTTAGTTACCGTTACGTCCTTTTCCAATGTCTGACCGTAATTGTGTTTATCGGGGGGGCTTGGTACAAGGAAAGATAAACCCGTGGTGGAGCCGCGCCTTGTGGTCTCCGGTTTCATTCAGTCAAGATGGCCGCCGCAAATTTTTTTGTCTTTTTTTTTAACACCTATATCCCAAGATACTCTTCTTAACAAAATCCGGCTGCTGGACCAATGTTTGGGGGTGTAATAACTCAAGTGGACTGTATAAGAACTTTTTATTTGAATTTACATTACAAAAACAAACTTATAGAAAAGACGAGCGTCATGCATCTCATCAAAGTCTGCAAATGCTGCAAAGTCTGCAAATGCTCATCCCTTCCATATGAGCGGCCAAGTTCTGCAGAACAAAGAGTCGTTTAATCTAGTCGGCGTTACTTTTGAGAATAACCTCAACTGGCACAAACAATTTCATCCATAGCCGGCAGCTTCAAAAAGATTGATTTCTTCCGAGCCAGAAAATTTTCCTTCCAATCTGTTCATCTTAGTATCCCAAATCAGACCCTTTTAGAATGTTGTTCTATTCTGGGGAATGGCGTCTCCTACAAAATTAGATTCTGGCTCCACAAAAAGAGCCGTTAGTCTTATTAATGATCCAACGCTCACAGAAAGGCTTCTTTCTTGCCCATCGTCGAGCTGTAGGGGATCTGTCGCTCTTCTATAGGTATTTTCACCTTTGCTCAGAGGAATTGGCCAAAATTCCTTCTCTGGCCCCAACAGAGGAACACGCACTGCAACTTTTATGCATCCTTTAAGTTCAGTTAGAGAGGCCCCGAACTTCCCGCTTTTTGTTCTTTATCCCTAGAGGTCAAGACAGGAATCTGCTGCCCGGAGAAGTTTTTTTTTCCTCCCAATATCCAAAAATTTAAGTCCCTGTGAACAAACCCCCTTCACCACACTGAAGACACCCACTGACGTTGTACTTAGGCATCAGCCTTTTGTGGACGTCCAAAGATAAAAAAATGCTTGCAATGACACGATTTAAATTACAACCCCGGTGTTGCCAAATATTCCTGGATAAGATTTTTTTTAATAACAAGTCACCCGCCTGGCCAATTCTTTGGGATACAAAGTAATTTGACAATTATATCATTGCCAGGTAAGAGATTCATATTTTTCCATATTTTGTTTGTAGTAATTTAAAATTTCAGATGGCGAAACGTTGATTTTTTTTAACCAATGAGAAGTGAGAATTATTTATATCCCTTTTTAAACCCTAAATCCCCGTGTTGTGTTGTGTTTGGTGGCCATTTTTATTCTAGTATTTGGGTTGTAAGTGTTGACTTTGGGTTGATTGTTTTAAATTGTATTTTTGGTTTTAAATTTGGTTCTTATTTTTTTTCCAACTATTGTGAAAAAGATAAGGTAAATATGTTATTTAAATATTGTAGTAAGCCTTCTTCGATATTAAACCAAGATTCTTTGTAAATATCTTCGCAATGGCACCAACACAGCATGTAGGGAAAATTCTTGTAATTATCCATGTTGCAGAAACGCCTATTATAGAAAAGGGGCACAGATTTTAAGAACAAAAAGTTTTTTTCTTTTCTTCGAGGTCCCTTATCGTTAGAGGGAAAATTAAATGTACTTTAAGTCCTTCAAAAGATTTAAAAAAAAGTATGTTTGTGAGGACCGTTCAAAATTAAATTATGCAAATCTTGGGGGATCCTTCGCTTAAAATATAGAGCTGCACCTTGGTCACCCTTTATGAATTCTTTAAAAAAAAACACAGTTACGAAAATGTTTGATTCTTTTCAAAATTTACCCTCGAACCATTGAAACCCAAAAATTAAAATTTTAAATAATGTTATTTTATACCATTTAAAAATTTCAATTTCATGTTTAACTTGTAGAGAACCCTTTTTGTGGAGGTAACGACAAATTTATTTGTAATGTTTAAAGAGTTTGATAGGAACAAAAGGGTTAAATTTCAGTGAAGTTTTTGTCAATCTTGTAAAAACTAATGGATATTTACAAATATTTGGATGATAATGTTTAAAGAATAAAATTGAAAATTTATTTAGGCAACAATATTTGAACCTTATAAGCCTTTTTCAGACTCTTTGTTTTAGACCCTTTTTATGAAATATTTAACCTAACTTTAAAAATAATAATTTTTACCATTTATTATAAATATTTATGTTTATTTTTCAAATTTTAAAATTAATTTAAAATTCTTTTATATTTTTGCCCGCTGTCTGCTTCTGTCTTTGCCAAATAAAGCAAAAGTTCCCATATCATATTTTATGTATTTTTTTGTCTGTTTTGAATGGAATACTGCCTAGCTTCTTTGTTTTATAGGAACCCAGCATGATCTCATCCAACCCCGGCTGTGACAGTTTTAGAAGTATCTCATCCAACCCCGGCGGATAGTTTAGAAGTTTTATGGTTAATTTTAAAAATATATTTTATTTTGCCTGTTTATCTCAGGTATAAGAATTTATTGTTTTATCAGAGAATATTTTTATTTATTCTGAAATTTCATGTTTTATTTTTATGTTTTATTTGTTACTGTTATTTTTGGAATGTAATTTTATGTTGTTGTTGTTTATTAAAAATTTTGGGGGGAAAATGTCCCAAGATTTTCCTGGTTTTTCAAAATATTTGTATTTATAACAAATTAATTTTAAATTGTTAATAATAACATTTTTTGTTTGCTTTATTTTTTGAAGTTTAATTTTACTCTTCCTAAAAAGATAAAATTTTTATCTTACTTAAAAACCCGCTTATTTATTAAAATAATCAGTTGTTTAAGTATTTTAGCAAAATCTTTTTTTGTTGGAATTAAAAAAAAGTAGAAATAAAAAATTTATAGTACTACCGGCTTTTTTTATTATATGCTTTATTGATTCCACGTTTGCGCCTGACTGACAGAAAATAGCTTTCAAAAGCCGAGGTTTGGATTTCCAACCCCTTTTATTCTATGAATAATTAAATGGGTTAAAGCTCCACTGGTTTATCTGGGAATAAGTGTGTAGATTCCTTCCCAAAAAGAAATATTTTTACGGCGATATAAAACATGAGGTAAAACACCCTTTAAAAAATTTTTTTCAGTATGATTACCCTATTTTTAAGAGGGTAGTATAAGAAAATATAGGTATTGTTTTGGAATATAAAAAACATTAAGGACAACAAAAAGGATTAAGATCGGAAAAAAAATGCAACTTGTAGGTAATGAAAAAGGTTTGAATGTTCCATCACCAGAAAAGTTATTTATTCGTAACAGGATTTTAAATGGTTACCAGTTAAATATAGCTTAAACTAAAAATGCAAAGTGCAATCTTAAATCGATAGTATTTCAAAATTGATTGGAAAGAATTTGTAAGAATATACCAACCAGCTATACCCATTAACCAATATTTAAAAAAATCTTGGACAAAGATTTAACGCCCGTATTATAACAATATAGTTATTAATTTGATATTCCGTTATTCAGTTCATTTAAATAAAATTTATGTTCAGGTTTTTAGATAAATTAAAGAGTGTTAGATTAAAGTGATCTTAATTACGTATTTTTTGAAGGAAAATAATATGCTGTCATATTGGTCAGAATGCAAATTTAATACCCATTATAACATCCTACATCTTTATTGTTTAAAATAAAATAATATATATATATATATATATATATATATATTATATATATATATATATATATATATATATAATATATACAAGTGTCTGTGAAGTGGGACCCCATTTATCGCTATAAATATTCAAATTAGAAAAAACGTTTTATACAAAAATATTTTGGTTTTTTCTGAACAAAATTATTTTTTTATACGACTTCCTATATTTTTGTTACATTTTTTTTTCAAAAACCAGATACCTTATTCAGCATATCATATCCCATATTGAAGTGTTTAGAGATATTCGATTTAAAACAAATTTAGAAGGGAAAAACCCTTTTTTTAATTTGTTTTACGTTTTATGGTTTCAGCGGTTTTTGAGAGTTGGAATAACCAAAATCCATATAACATTAAAAAAATTCCAAATGACATTTTATTAATCTGTAAAAATTTTTTAATGTTGCTTTCTTTGTTTAAGGTTTTACCTATTTCATCGTCAGGTGATATCTAATTACTTATTAATTATTATATGGCTGTTTTGTCACTCTCAAACACGGCAAAACTTATTTCAAATGGAATATCTCTAAAAAACAAAAATTTAACCAAAATATAGGGAGTCATTTAAAAAATTAAACTTTGTCCTTGAGGGCCTTTTGATAACCCGAACATAACGTTATCCAAAAAAAACAAAAACCAAAATATTTTTGTATAAAACATTTTCTTAATTTGAATGTTTAAAGAAAAATGGGGGTCCTACTTACAGACTTTCCAGAAAAAATATATATATATATATATATATATATATATATATATATATATATATATATAAAATATATATCACAAGAATCAAAGGGATCCCCCAGAAATTTTTAATGAAGCCAAATCCCTTGGACAATGAAACAATACATTTAAAAGAAATTTTCTAGAAATGTGTTATATTTTTAAATGCAATAATTGTATGAACAACAAAAAAGATGTAGAGGGGTTTTAAACTCAATTTATACGGGATTTACTATCACAAAACATTACAAAACTTTAAAGTTCCTGTTTTTATAAAAAAAACAATTTTCTTTCTCCTCTGAAAACTAAACCATACATTATTTTTCGAGAGGCTCACATTAACTTTTTTCAATATCTGAAATATTTTCTAACCTTTAAAAATAAAGACAAAAACACATCCAAATACTATATATAGATATAAAAAAACAAATTACTACCTATTTATTTTCATTTGGTTGTCATACATATAATCAGGCATAAAAAAAAAAATAATAATAATTAATACCATTTGGGAATTTAAACTATGCACCAAAAATTTTTAAAAAAAAATATCAGATGATCTCTGCACCTTTCAAGTCGGTGATTTATATTTCTTAAAGGCACGTCCTTTCGTGTTTACTAATATCTGTTAGACGTTGTTGATTTTTTAAATAGTGACATAAAAAAAAAAAAATTTAATGTGTTGTAATTGTTTATATACATATATGTATTTTAATTTATGCGATCCACCGCTCCAGTGTCTTTTGACCCGTAGAGGAGTAACTACATATTTTGTAGTTAAAAATCTAATTGTGTGTTTGATTCGTTGTTTGAATGTTTTTTTTTTTTTCTATTGTTGTTTTTAGCTATCCTGATGAAGCTTACAATCGTAGGCGAAAGCTAGATTTTGGGAAATAAAATAGTTAGAACTGAGCACTTAACATCTTTACTGCTCCTATTTAGATAATTTCTGGGGATCCTTTGTGATTCTACTGTGTAAATTTATTTACTTCTACCCCATTATTACTAGTTGTCCCTTATTAATATATATATATATATATATATATATATATATATATATATATATATATAATATAATAAAATATATATATGCTTATTTTCTTTGACCTTTGCCTTGATATATTGTTTATGTTTTCCAAATTTTTCGGTTTTTTTTGGGGATAATAGGAAATTAAAAACAGTTGCTTACTAAATGTTCATATAATTTATGTAAATTTAGCTTTGCCGAAGGGCCTTCATCAGGTAAAATTTTTTTTTTTATAACAGCAAATCAATCTGCAATATAAAATTTTTGATTGAAATTTTACCTACACAAAATTTACTACCAAACAGGAAAACTTATTTTTTTGGGTTGAACAAACAAGGCGAACTTAAACAAAAAAACTTTCTTCAATATTTTTTTTAATTTTATTTTTTTATTAGTTTATGAATACTAGCACCATCTTATTTTTTGGTAAAATGGTAAGATGGTGCAGTAGTTCATAAACTATCAAAAATAAATAAAAAAAAATAAATAGGTAAACGGACCATTGTATTTATTTGTGAAAGTTAAGGGTTTTTTTTCACTTTAAGTTTTAAATGTTCATTACACAAAAAAAAATGAGTGCTTTTAGAAACCCTTAGTTTTTGGTAAGATTTTCAAATATTGATAGGTAAAAAATTTTATTTTAATAAAATATAAAATATTATATATTAAAAAAAAAAAAAAAAATAAATAAATAAAAAAAAAATAATTTTATATTAAAATTAAATATATATAAATTTTATTATATTTTTTTAAATATATATATATATATATATATATTATATATTAAAATATTTATATAAAATATATATATATATATATATATATATATATATATATATACATATATATATATATATATATAAAATAATATATTTTATATAAAAATAAAAAAATTTTATTGAATATTTTATAATTTTTTTTAAAAATATAAAAAAAGAGAAATATAATAAATAAAAATAAATTTGGTTATTAATTTTAAAAAAAGCCAATTTGTATGTAACAACGTAAAAGAAATTTATTGACCCTCCAGGGGTATAAATTTTCCTCCCAGTTTAAGAAAACCCCATAAAAAAGAAGAAAATAGGGAATCACTAAACCCCCAATAAAATCTTTTTGTGGGGGGGGGGGGGGGGGGCCCCCCCCCCCCCCCCCCCCCAAATAGAAACGTCAAAGAAGTAAATACCTATTTCAATGTTAATAAATTAATGGGAAACAGAACCCAAAAATCTAACAAAGCAGAAAGGCATGAGATGGGGGAGCATGTTTGATAAAACCACGGGCCTTAGAAAAAGGAATATTGGTTGTAGTAACATATACAAAGCACCTGGATTTGTCGTTGTTGGACAAAAGTAAACAAAAAAAACAATTGAATCGTCTGCAGAAACTGGCATAACCAGCGCCATGGAAGTAACTTTATGAATAATTTATCAAAACGGAGGCCATCAATAGCGCTTATGGTATGAAAAACTGATTCCAGGTGGAAATTGTGCCATGCGAGCATATGTTCAAGACATTATGAGAGGGAATATAAACCAAAACAAGCATTCTGTCAGTCAGGCTGTCTAAAGCTTTGAATTCCATCATTTTACTAAATATATTGGTGGCAACAACAGCATAGAACTTTCTGGGCCTGGACAAACGGGAATAAAAGGCAATGAGAAAGCAAAAAACAGCAAGAGCCTATTCATCTAGAAATTTTAGGACCAAAGCTAGCCGAACCATTAAAACAGATGACCATCCAAATCGTTGGCAGCATCACCTGGTATAGTCGTCTCAAAGTATACCGTGTTAGCTCTTGCCTTCATTTATGGTTTTTGCCGACACAAAAACTTGGGATTGGTAGGTATTAAAGGACATTAGGGGGACTTTAATAATATAAAGATTTATAAATTGTTTTTTAGGTGTAATCTTAAAATTACATTAAGAAATTAAATACATGCAAAGTTTTTAATAAATTTATAACTGCATTATCTATAAAATTACATTTTTAATTCATTCTAATTTGTTTCCATTAGAGTCATCATTAAGATTAATATGGCCCAATAAAACCCGTTTGTAAGGCCACCCAAACCAAAAAAAAAAAAAAATTTAAATAAATAGGATTTAGTTGTTTTTAATAGAAAAAGAGTTCTCAATTTTTATAATGTGCGTAGTGAATTTTTTTCAGCCTCAACTGATATGTTAGTAATTACATTTTCATCAAATTTATAACACGGGATTAAAGTAGGGTAAATTTTCTGCTCTGATCTTTGATTTTACTTGGTTCAACAAATGGGGGGTTAAAAACAGTAATACGGAGGAAAAGACAGTATGCCCAGCCTGTTCAGCCAAAACAATACATATTGTTTTTTAACGATATGAATATGATGATTTTTTTGTAATAAATTCAAAATAAAACATTTTCCAAACAAAATTCCCTGATTTGGGTTTTTGAACTTGATGAAGCGGGCAGGGCAGAGCTTGGTGCGGTTATCTGCAAAACACTGTTGTTTAAAATATTTTTAAAAGATAATTTAAAAAAGTTTTCAAAAAAGTTCTGCACTTGTATCCATGATAATCCGTAAACCTTAATATTCTTTTCAGAAAAAAAGCAAGA